>JAVQJL010055623.1:0-11905 GCA_036024295.1 Nannoperca obscura | reverse complement strand
TTACGGAAGTCGTACCTCTGAAAACTTTCTGTAGACTTTTAATTAATTCATAATAATTACATACAGACATACATTACATTAGACTGATGTAAGTTACCTAGACATAATAGCCTACCATGCTGCCAGTAATAACAACATGCTAGTTAGCTTAACGTTGTGTTAGCTAGCATGTTGCTGTTGATAAGCATATGCTTTTGAGGGGTCAGTAGATTTACAGTCTGATACACACTGCAGGGCCCAATGATAGATCCAAACATCATTTAACATTAGAACTGTGCTTCATTTCATTTCACCATGGTTAATGTTAGCTACAAATGCTAACATTCAATATAGATAACATAATTCAGTTTTCCTTTGTTTTCCTTCCTTATATTAGTTTAAACATTTCTGTGTGTAAAGCATGGAGGGAGCTACAACTTCATTTAATTGTGCAATCCTGTGTTGTATAATGACACTACAGCTGACCCTTGGACATGCGCCATGGATTTCTAAAATGACTTATGATCATGGAGGTCATCGTCAAGAGACCATAGTCCAGTTTTTTATTGTGTACAGTTATACAACACATATTGAAGGTTTTAGGCCAAATTTTCTCACTTTTTGTCTCACGTTTGTTGTTGTTTATTATTGTTTAACAACCAAGACTCAGGAGTCAGACAAGAGCTGGTCGCTGCAGGTGAAGTGGGAAGACCATATTTGGAGGTGAGTATGCTGTGCAGTAAGTTTATGGTCTGTTGTAACAGGGCTGATAATGTGCACATGTGAGATTATTAGGGCCCAGAGGTGAATGTCCTTCATATTTGTGAATAATTTGCACTGAATTATAGTTGCGATGTAAAAAAAAAAAAAAGAAATTGGATCACGTTCATCCTGTGGGTTGCTTTAAGGGGAAAGAAAATAAATGAAAAACCTCACATGCCCTGTTGGGGTCCTTCCTAAAAAATTAGAATGCACAAT
The DNA here is from genome assembly GCA_036024295.1 of Nannoperca obscura. NCBI lineage: Eukaryota > Metazoa > Chordata > Actinopteri > Centrarchiformes > Percichthyidae > Nannoperca > Nannoperca obscura. The sequence continues at coordinate 10,948 of JAVQJL010055623.1, read as the reverse complement.
CACAATGTGGTGAAAGATGAGATCAAGTCATGAAATTATTTTCAACTGGATTTGGTAACAGAATCCGATCCTTTGCGGTTTCTCTCTCCGAGTCTTGGCAGGAGTCAGGAGTCAGGACCCTGCCCCGAGGCAAAGGTGAATTGCACCCCCGTCACCAGCTTTCTACACTTTCTGCAATGTTTAATTCATTTTGAGCTTCATTTCATGAACCACGCATACATCAGTCTGGATTCATGTGGATGGATGGCTGCATAGATGGAAAAAAAGGTATTCAATCATATGAAATTCCATTTACCACAAGTTAAATTTTATTTGATCTCCAACTGTCCCTGAAAAGATTTAATAAAATACCTATTTCAGGTTTCAGATTTGTTTTAAAATGTCATCTCCAGGCAGAAAAGTGTTGCTTATTATTGCATGAGCTGAATAGCGTGGGTATAAAATGATTGTAAAGGTCAGACAAGACTGAGAATTATTTACAGATCTTTTATATTAGCTAGGAAAATTTGATTGTCTGGTGCTTGATTTGATCAATAACTCAATTACATCGTAATTTACATTTTATACAGTAGAAACTGTGGAGACTGTATGTGCACAACAGTGCAAATCAAAGCCTCAGTCTGCTTCTCTCAAGACACAACATGGAATGTTCCCAACAGTTTGACTAAATATGGTTTCCAATATGTTATTCAGTCAATTTGTGTGGCCAAAACATCACATTTCCATATTTAGATGATTCCTTTTTTTGGCATTAATCAAGGAAGTTCTTAACCAATGGTGCTTTCAAATATGGTCAACATCCTGCTTTATGTGCTCAGCTCTTGAAATTTACATTTTGCCTGCGTGATGACTGCATTCTCTAACACACGTCATTCCTCTGTACATTTGTACACTTATTTAGCATCGTTGTATGACGATGGCGAATCAGCAAACAGGACAGGACGGTCCTGGCAGTGGCAGGGCCTATACTCGGGGGGGGGGGCGCTGGGCCGTGTGTGTGCATCATAAGTGAGCGTGCTCGGAGCTCTGGTCGCTGTCGTGACTGTCCTCATTGGCTAAGGAGTCCGTCGAGTGGTGGAGCGATGCGATGCCAGAGAACTCTGACGGCAGCAACGTCCCCTTTTTCACGTTCACCAGTTCTTTCTCTCGAGCTGCTGCCCCTTGCTGGCCGCCTTTCACTCTTTTCCACTTCATCCTCCTGTTCTGGAACCACACCTTCACCTGCGGGGCGAAGCAGACAGAAACTGTCAAATCGATTGCTCTTAAGGGGAGAAAATTAGAAGTAATTAGGAGGACTTGCTGCGCGGCAGCAACTTTCTCTAAAAGTTTGGCAGCTATTTCTACTGCTGCAATTATGTTGGATCTACTCTTCCATCTGCCACTTGGCTTCTACCTGTTTTTCCCTGACTCAACAGCCCCAGCCGTATTTACGTCTCTCAGATTGATGATTAAGCTGTTGCTTAAAACGGTTTACACGTCAAGTAGCAGCAGAGGCCCTCTGAGTGTCGACACATGCGCCTGAAGGGAGGGGGAGGAGGGGGGAGGGAGGCCCACTCCTGTCACGCAGGGCGGGGTCGGTTTATTTTTGGGGAGCGTCATTCCGAGGGGACAGAGCGGTCACATGGTCGAAAGTCCATTGACAGCACAAACGTTTGTCTTTAAAGTCAGGGGCGTACACCATGCTGAGTATCACCTCGGATTCTTTACAAGCCTCGGGGCCTTTTCTGAGAGCTGGGGGGGGGGGGTCCTGCAAAGGATCACTTATATATGCCAGGCTCTAATGTCAAACCAAACATGGGACCTCAACATCCATTTTAACTTCTGATCGGTTGGAAGATCTGCCAGTCCACTGGTTCACCAGTGCATCCACGGAGCACTAATAGGCCGCTCAACTCCTTCACTGTTAGAGCATGAAATGAAAAACACTGCTAACACGCTACTGATGACGAACAATATGCTCAAAAGAACCCAACGAGCAATGAATAGTCTAGACATCTAAGTTAAAACTGGGCTAGGTTTGGTTGAAAGGTGACGCCTAGGCTACTCATAAGCATTTCATTTGCAGTGTGTTGTTACTACCTACTTAACACAGAAATATTGTCATTAAAATGTCATGAAAACAATAGTTAATTATAACTTATAGGTCTAAAAAATCATTCACTTTTCTACCAAATTTGATTCCTTCTCTCCTTTTCACTTGCTGGTGTAAACTCCAAATACACAAGAAGTTCAGCCCTGTAGCTCCACCTCTGCCATCTTTGAAAATATTCCAGTTTTCACGGTCTACAAAGACATAAAACATCCATCAAATTTCTCCAAACAGCCCATAACAGCAGCATAAATCAAGTGCCGTGACCAACTATTGCCAATATTTACATCACTATCTCCTGCTGTATATTTTCCCTGACAAAGCTGAGGTCACACACAACTCCTGCTGCATGTGCTGAAGAAATTTCATGCACGTTTTATGCTGCTTCGAGCCACAAAGAGATGAATTGCAGCAGTCTGGGAGAAGGCTTAAGCAGAATTAGGATGCCAAACTCTGTGCTTTGTGGACCAGTGGAGTTAGGAGGAGGTTTTCCTGACATGGTGGTATTTAGAAGTAGTCCTTCAAAGTTTTTTTACACCTTTGTAATATGAAGCGAAAGCAGAGGGTTACTTACACAATTTATGATACATTTATCACTTTTCCTGTCACAGTTTCCACTTGCTTTCAGATTGAGGGGTAAGAGCCTGAATGCAACTGTGCAGGTTTACTGCTCGCATTACTTCGAGAGGCCGTAAAAACACACCTGCAGACATTTTTATTTACAGATTTCCTTAGATGGACACTTTAATCTGAAGCCCATTACACTGCAATGGGGGCATACTATACACTCTTATCATGGGGGGCCCAAGTGGGAATTGGACCACGGACCCTGACAACAGTCTGGTGAAGCTGCAGTCAGAGAGCAGTACCTGAGAATCAGATGTTGGTGTGATGAAGAAAACCCTTTCAGTTTTTGAGATACTGCTGACATTTCTTCAGACATTCGAGGCCTGCAGACCTTTCTCATGGCAGATCAAAGCAGGTGTAACTAATAACATTCATTTAGGTGTCCTGGTCAGCTGGGCGATTGAACCCGCGTGCACAATAAAAAGGAAAGCATCTGGTACTAAATGGGATGGAGCTATTGTTGGCTGTTAGTAGTGCCACCCAGTTTTAAAGTTTAACATGACATAGGATTCCTGAATCTTTACAAACATAATCTATAACTCACACATGTATATAAGTTGTGATTTGCATTTCAGACGGCGCCTGAAATTCTATACTAATTTCTCACTCCAGTCTGTTCTTTACATTCAATCTATCACACTGCAAACTATAACTGGCAAGGTGTCAACTAGGTGTGACTTACAGCTTTTAAACGGGTGTCAGAGAACAACAGGCTGTACGCCGTTTCCTTCCCCCAACCATTTGTCTCCTGTTATTTATTTCATGTGTTTGCATTTTACAGCAACCGGCCCACGCTCAGAGACCAATTTGTGCATGCAGGGGCAGTGGAAGAGAGGAAGTGACTTGCTAGACAGCATTTCCCTCAGCCTCGTCTCCCTGCCTCGACTGTGGCCTCCTTGAGAGAATACACAGGAACATCTGGAATATGATAGTCCCGTCACACATTCACATCTGGAGCACAATAGCCTTCGCACCGAAGTTACAAAAACACAGTAGCGAGCTGAAAAGCCTGCTCGTCGTCCCGAGGCCGCCTCTGTTTTCACAACATGGCAATAATGTGCTAATGGGGGTTTCAATAATGTCTGAACCCAGGGGGAAACAAGCTGCAGTGGGTGGGAACATACTTGTCTTTCAGTGAGGTCGAGGTTGACGGCAATCTCGTAGCGCCTTAGTCTGGTTAGGTAGTTGTGGTGGGCAAACTCGGCCTCTAGCTCTCGGATCTGCTCCTTGGTGAACGCCGTCCTCTCCTTCCTGGGTTTGTTGCTCGTGTCTGACTTGTAATTCCCGTCCTGAGACTCTGAAACCAAACACCACACAGGTTTCTGTTCCACCCTGAGCAGATTTATATGCAACAAAAATAAAAATAAAGGGAATGTTATGTGGCAGGTGCAAGTCGGCAGGGGAAGAAAAGAGGCGAGGTAAGAGAAACAATGAAAGCTGTCAATCACACTTTATTGTTCAGTCATTGTTTATGAACACTTTAAGTGTCTGGAAGGACTCACGGCGGCTACACGTGTGTGACTGTGGCAGCTGTGCTGTTACAATAGGCGGGCTCTTATACTGCCAGCACAGGTTTCATTTGTTTTAAAGGAATCTGCTGCTGTAATCGTATATTTAAATATGAAACAAAACAGCTCTGCAGGACACATAACATATATTTTCGAATATATTTTTTACTCAAGAACTCACCCACATTTCCTTATTCGATGGCAAAATCTGACAACATTGGGTTTCTTTCCCTTTTCGGCTTCATATCTTTTGATCAATTTTGTGCAAGATGACTATTTGTAAAAACTGGAAGATTCTTCAAAAACATTACGCTTACGTTACCCTTACATGAAATGTCTCCCAATAATGTAACAGATATGGGAAAGTGTAATGATGTATTACTCTTCAATGAAAATTATTATATTTAATAAAATGCATGTGTGAGCACCAAATGCAGGGCAGATACTTGCAGCATTTTATGCATTTCCTTAAGAGTAATGTGGGATATACACTTCAAAATTAAAAATCCAAAATAAAAATCCCCACCGCTTGTCATCTCCTTTTATCACTCTGGAAAATACTTTTTGTTTTGGTATTTCCACAAACTTTCCGAGGAAAACACGTACGGTAAATTTGCCCTCCAAAACTTTCCCATTGTGAGCAGCCTTTGTGGTTTCTCCGTTGGACACGCTTCAGTTGCCCATTGCACTTGAAGGCAGCAGTGATCGCATGCTAATTCATCTGCGGTCCTGTCGTGTGTGTTAATCCAGCAGGCCTGCGTCAAGCCAAACTGTAAATAGTCCTGCAGCCCAGAGCCAGACTCATAAATGGTGCGAAGCCTAAAGCCACGTCAAAGCAACAACTATCTCCTCACCTAAGACTCCCACCGGAGGGACCCCTGTCGCTTCTGTTTTTCCTGTCAGAAAGAGGATCTTCCTTCTAATTAAGTGTGTTTTTTCAGAACAAAATAACTCCCTTGAGAGGCGGAAAAGATGATGAGGGGTAAACTGAAACTGCTCTGCAAAAGTTATATTTGTATGGCACTTGCACCGTTTTAGAGCCAAGGACAAACAGATATATAAACTGCAAGAATTCCCACATGATTTTTATGAAATGAAACAGATCATTGACCCGCAGCCTGTGTCCAGCTTCCCCTCTTGACCTTGCCTTTCCCTCCCTGTAATTTCAAACCGAGCGCTCCGAACAGTGTGTGGCTGATTGAAGCGAGCATTCAGACGTATTTATCCGCGCTCTCGCTGGTAAACACAGACATTGTGTAAAGAGAAATAAAAGAATAACACAGCCAGCTGTTTCAGACCAGCAGGGCTGGAGTTAAAACGAGCGGCAGGCTTTTGTGACACAGCCACTACACCACAGCAATTAGGTCCCCGCTGTAACTTTCATCTCTCCACAAAAAAGGGGGAATAATATAAGGAAAAATACACGCACCTAGACAGGGAACGTTGTTAAGGGTTCCCAAATGAACTGCGCTCCGTGCGGGGGGGGACCCTCTTGTTCTTTACAAAAGTAAGAATGGACAGTAAAAATGTTGATTTGCTGATTTCTTTTTTTTCTTGTGTTAAAAACATTGCCTGTTTTGTCCCCAGTTATATCAAATATTATTGCCCCGGCACACACAAGAATTGAAGTCAACACATTCGCAATGTTTTCTCTGCAGCTTCTCCTGGGGAGAAGTGTCTGCCAGCGAGAGGCCTTCGCCACCTCACTCCTCCTTTTTTACAACGCCGCCTCAACAAAATAAGACTTCAAGCACCTTTTATTGTTCCACACAGAAAGTCTAGTAACTTTTTAAAGAACGATCTCTCCCACCACAGCACTCGTCTATGCAAATACAACCCAGACGCTCAGAGAAGTGCACCAAGTGACACTCTATATAGGGCGAAAACTCTCCGGCTTGACCACAAAAAAATTAGCAGGTTCCGCAGAAACCAGACACCCAAAATACCAAGGAGCTGGCTCATCTCATTAGCCCACCCTGCGGCCCTCCTCGAGGAAACAATCACAACCGAGTATTAGACACAGAAAGCTGAGATGCTTCATACTGGAGCAGACCTAGCATGGAAATGAGCTCTCAGGTTTTGTTATTATTTCTGTATCTAAATTCAGTTTTTTGCTCAGGTTTCTGGTCCAGATGGTGAAACCTAATCATGGCTCTATCTCATGCAACTGGCAGCGGTGTAATATTTAGACAGCTGATTGAGTCAGCAGCCTAGTTAGGCCCAATAATCAGCGTGATTGGTGTTAGCGTGGAGAGAATGCACTGCACATGTAATGGGTACGCAGTAACTGTTGTTATCGTGGATTTGGGGGCTGAGGCTCGGTTTCCAAACGATTTGACAAAGGAGGAAAGGAAATAGGAGCTGCTGCGTTGAATTTGTGGAATAAATACCCCATTGCAACATTTTGCATGTGGGTAACAGGAACTGAAAAGGAATCTGTCCAGGCTCTCGAAAAGTCTGCGTGTTACCTCATTTTGGAATATTATATGTTGCATGAATCCTACATTTTTCAGCGTTAAGTCATCTGGAGTTCCTGGTAAATCAGTGAGTGATGTGTAGTATTTGGAATTATAACCTGAATCATCACAAATACACACGTCCAGTGCAGATACACTTCCTATTTATTACACTTATTCCAGAACCCAAGAGTCATATTTTGTTCCGTAAAGTGGCTTTAAAGTGCAGGAACAGCTGGTCTGTCAGAGGGAGTAGACGCTGAGGTGACCGCCAGCATCCAGAGTGGAAAACCAATCACATGCGGGAATCTCAGCGCGTGGTCAAGTGCAGGTGATATGCTGTGCACACAAAGAGGCCTTTAAAGGGTGCAGGGTCGCAACTCATGGCCCGCAATCCTCAAATGGACGGGGAGAGCGGCAAGCACACTTTCCCTGGAAAACATAGAACTCTCACTAATATCACGTTCCCTGCGACCCGACCTCTGCAGTTTGTCATGCCGTGATTGATTATTGTGGCAACTAGTGCAGGTTGGATATGTTCTGCAGATCATCAGAGAGGTGTTACCTATTAGACTACAGTCCAACAGATGGATTTGTTCATAAGTCTGCAAAGACTTTCTATAATCTATAAATCTGTGTTGTTTAGAGTTTGTGTGTATTATTATTAATGTACATTATCGTCCCTGTTTCAAGACAATGTAAATCCTCAAATACAGCTTCACAATTTGTATTTCATCTTCAAAAACTTTACAGAGAAACACCTGCACCTGCTTTATTTAAGGTGGCGAGTCACAAAGTCCCACATTTCCTAAAAATAAAGAGTTAGCCTTGAAGCTCAAAGCGCTGGTGCACTTTACTGCACAATAAGGGATTTCTTAGGGTTTAAATATAATTTAAAATCCAAAATTAAAAACATTACTTGATACAAGAATCTGCAATTAATTAATAATCAGCAAGCCTGACTGATTTATTTAGAGGAGAAAAGCCTCCGTCAGTCGTGGTGTTTAGTGCGGCGCGAGGCGCCAGCGTACTCTTTTACAATCCATGACATTAATTCTTTACTGTGTGCCTCATTTTCTGCCTCTGAAGAGTGTCGCAACAAACCAGATGTGATTTTTAAACAAAACATGGCAGTAGTCCGATGCGCCCACACAGTTGCCATGTGGCCTTTGCTCCGCGCTTCAGCCTCCCTGCGTGTCAGCCGACACCTACAAACTGCTATTCAGACAGGTTTTTTTGTTTTTCTATCAGAGCTGAAAGAAATGTGCTGTTGAAAGACTTATAATGACGAGTGCAGATGTTTGTGTTTTTCTTGAGTTCTGCTTGGAATTTCTTAAAATGTTGATTTTATGTGATGATGGTGATTAACTAACAATCAGACTGAACAAAGATGTTGGAAATGCCTCCAAAGATTTTTACATTATGTTATTATTACATTACTTTAGTTGCAGCATAGTTTTTTATAATATAAAAAATCTCTCTGTTACCGTTTTTCACTACTGGCTTTAAAGCGTGGAGTAAACAACTGATCTCAGCTCCTCTTACCTGAACTGTCACTTTTCCGCTTTCCGTTCCTCTTTTCGGCCTCAGCAGGTGACAGAGTCTCTCTGCCAAAGTCTGCAGGCACACAGGAGGCCCCTGTAGGGGTGCTGCTGCTGCCCAGACTCGGGGTGCTGGCGCACATGCTGGGCCCACCGGGGTGGCCCAGGTCTGGGGGTGTGGGCCCGTTGTCATGGGATGGGTGGGAGTGCGGGTGGCAAAGGTTGTGGCGCGTGCTACTGCCAGGTGATGGCATCTGTGGGATATGCCACGATGCATGGTGCTGAGGCGGGTGGTGATGCTGCTGGGAGGGCAGGTGGCCGCGGTGGGGGTGGTGGTGGTGGTGGTGGTGCTGCCCGGGAAACAGGCCATCGTCGATTGGGTAGCTGGAGATGATACAGGGCGAGGGTGAGGAGGTGGACGAGGAGGAGGATGAAGAGGCCAGGTCAGGGTAGGAGACGTGGTCCGAGCGTCCGTGCAGAGTCAGGGGGGACTGGGTGAAGGCGGGATGCAGGGCCTGTGCCGGGACGTGGGGGCTCCGCAGGCAGCCAAACAGTGTGTGATCCATCGCGTTCAAACACACACGGCCCTCCAGGAAAGGTGAGACGGGCAAGTAGGAAAGAGTGAAGTTACTGAATCAACCAAAAACAAAAAGATCTCAAGCACATATCCAAGATGCTTCTCTTTTTCCCTTGACTATCCCAAAAACTTTTTCCTTCAGTTAAAAAAATACATACTCTTGAATATTGGAGAGGAGAAATTGTGTTTTTAAAATGGGTGTCCTGTGATAATCCAGAGCATGCGGCCAGTTGCCAGGCTGTACAGGATAAACAGTTAGCCCAGGATAAGCTGCAGCAGAGCCTCTCAGATGTCAGGAGGAACAGGGGACTGGAGCTCGAGGCTGGGAGCAGAAGGAGGTTCCTAGGAACTGCAGAACGAGGGGAGCCGGCGGAGGGGATGTTATAAATAGGGTGTAACGTGAGAGGGAGGCTGGGTCACAGACTGCATACGCGCTACTGACCACATACATATGATCGCCCTCCAAAAAGCACAGCACAATAAATCTGTACTATTAAAATGGCTGAGCCTCAGGAAAGAGTGCAATTTATTTTGGACTTGGATCTGACCTCCGGTGGCCATCTTTTTTTTTCCTGCAAGAAAACAGCCTTCATGGTTCATGGGTGGGGCTGCAGGAGAGAGCTTGGAGGGGGCGGGGGGGTATTAGGGGAGTTGAGGGAGTGTGGAGGGATGGGGGTGTGTGAGGTGTCAGGGGTTAACTGAGCGTGTCACCCCGTCTTTGTCAGTTTTGACCCTTTAAAATACTGTTAGTCTTGTGGAGGAAGGCGAGGACGCTCTGTTCCTTCCATCTGGGGTCTGAGGGTTTCCTTTGCCCACCGTTTGGTCTGCTTGTGTATCGCAGAGACCCTGTAATATTAGGAGCTCTAGTTAGTCACTGTAGAATATAAAAAGGTTTTGCTCCATAATAATAGTCCAAAACAAAAAGATCCAGTCTGAAATGAGGGTTTTTAAATTAAGATTTTATCATCCTAGTAAGTTACATACTACCCGTAAAAAACAACCACAGTTCATTTTAATTTAGTGCAACCAGTCATTTTATAGGTTTATATGATGTTTATCTCATTTTGAAATGAAACACCTCACATCATCAGATCAATACACAGTTTGACCTCCAATATGAGGTCATAACGTTAAAATAACCTTTTTTATTTGCTTTTATTTCAAAACAAGCTCCCAAATCCCCAATCCCAAAAATGTAAAGTAGTGGCTTTAAAATGACCATTAACTGCTGCAACAATATTCTTAATAATGAAACTGAACCTGTGACCATTTAAAAAAATACATATATATATATATATATATATATATATATATTTAAAATAAGTACTTGCAGACAGAAAATAATGTCCGTTTGTAGCAAGAGAGTGGAAAAGGTTTATGAGTTTCTATAATATGAAATACTTCTACCTAAAAAAAAAAGTGTCAGTTTCTAGAAGTGAAATGAAGTAGAAATTAAAGCCTGTAAACGCCTCCTCTTACTCATTCTTACTATTATTGTAAAGAGCTACACCAACACTCAAAACTAAAACACATTCAAGACATGTATCTGCCCTCAAACTCATTTATACAACTAATACAAAGACAGACAGGAAGGTTCTGGTCTGTGGATGGCATCAATTTAATGAGGCAATTATAAAAAATCTGGTTTCAGTCCGAACAGTTAAAATATCTCAGATATATAATGTATTAATATAATATAAGTGAATATTGTTAATACATATATATTATATGTTATGATTAAAGATAAATTAAATGATCCCCCGTTTCCTTCCTTTAAATCTCATTCATTCAACAATGTGACTTGCTGTGATACAGTCACATTAAAATAAATATATATATATATATATATATATATATATATATATATATATATGTATATATAAAACTAATCAGTAAAGTGTTTCCCAGTCAGTCCCGGGGAGTCCACGCTCCGGGGATCCGGGTGGACAACGCAGGCTGGGCCACAGTCGCTGTGGGCCGCCTGAGAGAGGAAATTAATTCCTCTTTGAGAGAAAATGACTTTAACAGATAGCACGACGGAGGCAGGCTGAAACTGTGCCGCTGTCCCCCCCCCCCCACCACCACCACCACACCCCCCAGTCCCTCCAAAGCCTCCGAAGGCAGCAGAGGCAGCACAGCAGAGGAAAAGG
>JAVQJL010055622.1:0-20027 GCA_036024295.1 Nannoperca obscura | reverse complement strand
AAGGTGGGGTGATTCGCTGCCCTCCGCGGGCCGAGGCCTGTGGAATGTCAGCGGCAGCCAGAACAGCTCGGCCTGTGCCAAAGCCTCCACTCTGCCCTCTTATCAAACTCAGAAACTGGATCCCTGCAGTAGCTTCCCTCAATAGCTTTACAGTGTAGCCTGAGACCACTCGGGCCCACAGAGCAGAGACGTATTAGGAGGATCGCCTCACATGTAAACTGGTAGCGCAGTTATAGTCCTGTGTTTGCTCATTGGAAAGCCATTCCAGGCTGATAGAAAAATTGCTGCCCTAATGCTATTTGTTGCTCTGAAATAACACAAGTGTTTTTAATACGCCAGAGTCAGCCCTCTTAAGTCAGCCAGTGGTGAAGTTGGGGTAGTAGCTTTTTCAAAACCGTATGGGACAGCTGAGCTCAGCAAGTATTGTGAGTGAGGGAGAAAAGGAGTAGAAGGTGGCCACCTAGTGGATGAAGGATTACTTATACAAGTGGTTCCCAACCCCGCAAAACAAAGCAATCTCTACTTGCGACCGCTTGCATATGCTTCCTGGTTGTGAGCAGTTCAACAACAGATTAAATTTATGTTTTAGTTTTAGTTTTCTAAAGAGTTACAATTACCCATAGATTTGCAAAAAAAGAAAGAAAAAAAGATTAGAAAAACTTCTGAAAATATAAATAAAGAAAAGTTTTTTCTGTTTCCTGTCCTGCAACCTCTCATTAACATGCAACCCTTTGGGGGTCCTGACCCCAAGGTTGGGAACCAGTAATTTAGACCAGGCTTTAAAGTCCACTGTGTAAGATGCTGTTCTGTGTTTATACTTCATTCTCTTTCATAACTCGTTACTGTACGTCGCACCTCTTCTTCTGCCTTCATTCATACCAGTAACTTGGTAACACTTTTTGCGTGTGTGTATGTGTGTGTGTGTGTGTGTGTGTGCGTGTGTGTGTTAGCAGGTATTGTTCAGGATTTTTTACTTTTAGTTTTTTTGCTCTGCCAGTTGCAACGTATGGCCGATGATGTTTAAAGATTCATTTTGTCCTTTTCTTTCTTCTCCACAGTCCTGGTTCCTCTGACAAGGCCTCTGAATCAAGAGCTAAAATTGTGTCATGAAAATTGGAAATTTGCTAAATAAACACATCACCGCTGATTAAGAACAGACTGCTGACACTAAAAGGTCTTTCTCTCTCGCCAACACTATATTCAAAGTACTACTACAGAACCCTACGAACCACAACCCCAAGAGGACTCCAAATCCAACACAATTTGACGTTCAGGAACGTTCGTCCCCCTTTATGCAGGAGGCTTCAATGAGATGGAGTGGACAGACTCAGAATGCAAAGAGGAGGAAGAGGAAGATGAGGAACTGTCTCACACACACTGCGAAATGTCAGAAAGGAAACACAATATGGCAACCCAACAAATGACCAATTATACATTTTTTGTTTCTTTTTGTTCCTTTTATAATTTTTTTAATTTCATTGTCTCCACAATGAAACTCCATGCATTGGCTGGGAGATCCAAAAAAAAAGTAGTGGTAAATGGGGAAATCGGATGTGCAAGTTGAAAAGATTGCCACCCTCATTGCGCTCGCCTCCGTATCTGTGTATTTTCCCACGTACCTCTCCTCCAGGTGCATGGTCCCACCTGACGAGCCTGCCCAACCCCCACCCCACCTGCAGCTCAGTGCTGCCCAGGCGTCCAGACCGTAACCACAGCCACACGCCTGCGTGTCGCCACACTCTGCCGCTTCATTCGCTCAGCCCTGAGCCTATTTTCATTTCTGATTGGCCAATCATGGTGACACCATCTAATGGTGTGACATATATGCACTAAGTGGTTGGTCTTTGTTTACCTGTCAAAGTATCAGGGCGTCCTGCTGATGGAAGAGTGATAGCCATGAGGTGAGTGACAGTCATAACATTAACTCTAAACGTGCTCTTTCGTCCCCTCACCTATGCACTATTAGTTTTAAATAAGGGATGAACAGTATTGCACATCAATGGTCAGATGAGCGATTAGAGAAGCAAGGCTGGCTATTGCTGCAGGGATGTGGCTGTGGTAAGATGCAAGTCTAGGCCCTGAAACACGCAGCGCATATGCACACAAACACAAACACACGCTTTGCATCCAGCACAAAAAGACCATCTATTCCTGAAAAGTCTGTCACAAACAAACAAACAGTATCATCGTGTTATTATTCATAGACATGGAATTTAATTTAAAGTAATGCACACGCAGCATCAGCTTCATATTAGCTTTCATTTTGTTTGTAGGTGTTTTCCTTTCTTTTCTTTTTTTTGCCAGATTTGGTTTTGGTTTTGTCTCACTTGGATTGTTTTAACTTACTCTTGCATGTCATAACACTCTTTCTTTAGTTTGCAGTAACATTTTAAGTATCAAGCTCAAATATCAGCGAAACAGATTTCAATAAAACAGCAGTTTCTCAAATCTCTCACGTATGGACAGCACTGTAACAACAGCTCATCACATGCATCCCTTGCATTGCTTCACCTTGTATCCCTTAGTCCAGTCACAGGAAAACCCAGAGGACTACACACACACACACACACACACACACAAACACACGCACATTTAAAATGCACACTAACGCCACCAACAACCTGACATAAAATATTAAAGGGAAGCCTTTATATTTGGTTCTCCAAAATGCCTTTGTTAATGGTTTTTCATTCACTTAAGATTTGTCTTTTTAATTTGAGATAATTTTTTTTTCTATGTAAATGTTCACATTTAAATTGCTATTGGTATTATTTTCATCATGACACAATCAAACAAAAGCCGACCTCACAAAATAACTGGACTGCCTAGCTGTTGGTTCTGTTTTGCAGGGATAGTAAACAGGGCTGAGGCCCTGTTCTCAGCCTCTCTAGTAACTTTTAGCTCTATGTACTAAAACCATATATCAAGACTATAACAATATATGAAAGTGCCTCTGTATTCCCTTCATGCAATTAGTAATAAACTTGACTTCAGGTTCTCTTCCCACATATAAGCTAAAGCTACAGGGAATGGTAGCGTTGGTGCATGTGGAAACCATTGGCCGAGGACAGATCTTTATAGAGGACTGCAAACTTTTTTTTGTAAAGACACAGAGAGAGAGAGATCTTATACATATATATTTATGATATATGCTCCTTTTTAACTTTTACTACATGAGCTGGTTGGCAGTCTAGTTATTTTCTGAACTCTCACCTCTGTCCCCCCCACCCCCCACCCCCACACACACACACAACCCGTTTCAGTAATCTCACCTTACTGTCACCAGTATGGATCAAATGACACATGCCATCGCCATCTGCAGCGCAGCATTATGATACCTAGATGAACATGTCAAAAATCGACAGTAGGTTTGAAGAAAAAAAAAAAAAGTGTTTGTTTTTTGATGGAAAGTATTATTATTGAAAAATATGTGTCGATTGAGCCACGTGCAATGCATTGGGTAGATCATTGTGTTTGTCTGTTAGAGATTTTTAAGAAAGCTAAGAGAAAAGAGAAAAAAAATGTATTTGTTTCAAGTCCATAAGCTCCGGGACTCTAAACTAGAGGGCCATGAAAAATCCTAGTCTTTGTAAGTTGGGGGTATTTGTTTTTATTTCCTTTGTCTCTTTTTTAATGTTTTGTGTGTAATCAGTTGTTTATAAAAATGTGGGAGGGCTGAAGGAAAAAAAATTCTACACAACTTGAGAAACAAAATTCTCTATCATCAGATGAAAACTGGTGCTTTAACACTATAAAGTACATTCAGACCTATTGTAAATGAATGGTAATGAACAAAAATAACAGACCATTTAGGAAACAGCATTATTCCTCTCTCTATTTTTATCTTCTTCTATTTGTATTGAGTGGGGGGAGAGGTTCCTAGTCCTTAAGGTTGTGACACAAAAGGCATTTTGGTTCAACCTTTAGAGAAAAAAAACTGTCAAGCCTAAGCCACTCTTCAGATAACCATGCACTGCCTGAAACTCACCAGCAAAAACAATAAAAATAAAACAACCCTCCCAATTTAACTCATTTTGATCACATACATTGGCATGAAAACAGGACAAGTTCCTCCCTGTACTGCGGGAGATGCTTCACATCCAGAAATCTTTTATTCCCATGATCATCTTGATACGTTTCTGAATCGATAGCTGGATAAAATTCAGCAGGTTGTGTTGAGACCCACATGCAATGGAAAGAGTATTGGGTTAGACCTTCTGTCTCCTGCACAGAAAGGGGGCATAAAAAAAAGCAGCTTCAAATCAGGCAAATATATACGGTCTGAACCATTTAGGAAACAGACAGCAAGGTGAGCCTCTCCCCTGTTCCACCCCCTCCTCTGTAAATGACTCTTATAGTGCTTGTGATGTAGTGTATAGTTTCCCAGCAGTTAAAGGTTGTCCCTTAAAAGTGCCTTTTGTTCACAGACTCCATTTTGTAATCCAGATCGCCCTTTTTTCGAAACGGCTCGAGGTAGCAGGTTGCCCCTGAGTACTGCGAGGAGGCAAAAGGTCGGCCCATTCAGGGCTCAGGGACAGCTTTTTTTCCTCTGCCTTCGAAATGAATCCCATCCATTGTCCCTCCCCTATTTCCTCTCTTCCTTTTCAAAAGCCGTATATATATATATATACGTGTATATATATATAGTACAAAAGGAAACTGGTGTGAATTAGTTCTTTTTATTGATAAATGATGACAAAAACTTTTTTTGAAAAGGCAAAAAAACTTGTTCTCGTTCAGCTCTTGCTTTTTTCTTCCCCTCTGTCTCCACTGTCGGTTTTCTCTTAGACACTGGAGTAGTCTGTAACTGTGTGTCCGTCACTCTCCGTCTCTCTCTCTCTCTCTCCTGCCCTCCCCGCTGTAGGGAGGGTGGAAAAAAAAAAATTGCAGAAAAACTTTTGTCTGAGCAGAATGCAGTTAGCTCACATGTTATTCTTGTCTGTATGCTTCACATTGTATTACCATACCCATCTTCTTCAGCTTCTCCATTCAACAGCTAATGTAAGTGAACAAATTACGCTGACGGGCTTTTGGGGGTGTCATCGGGTGGGTTAGGAAGGGACGACAGGGGTTCAGGGGTTTGGGTTGAAGACGTTTACGGAGAAGATTAATGGGGTTGAGAGGGTTTGATGAACTTCTATGGGATGTTGGAAAGGGGCTGCTTTGACTAGGATAAGAGTTTCCTCTTTTGTTTAAGCTATTTATTTTGGGCTTTGTTTAACCCCCCCACACACACACATATACACTCACACACGCACACAAACTTCTTTTTGTTTCCTGTTTAATTTGGATTTCTTTTAATTTTGCTATCAGGGTATGCTGTCGTTTAGGCTCTCTTTGAGGAAGCCTTGGACTGTAAATGAAAGCTACAAGCACCTTAAAACCGGACTTGTCCTGCACGAGGCTGAAAGAGGGGGGTTGCATTTCCAGGACATACACCACATCCATTCAAACCAATCTTTTAAAGTGAAGTATTATCGTTCACGGTGGGTTTCACATAGCGAAACCCTCAGCAGTATTACCCATTTACAACACACCAACCAGATAGATAAAAAAAAAGCCAGCATGAACCTGATCTCTCAGACTTTTGAGGAGTCCCTCCATTTTTCTCCTCTGACCACCTCATGCTGGACTGTTCCGTGTCTGTTCTGTTGTTTATTTTGTTCTTTATCTTCTTAAGCGTGTATGGTTATTGGTGTAATAGGCAGCACCCTAGGCCCCCTAACTCCCAGCTCTTCTACGCCTCTGTCTACGCCCTCAGTGCAGCATCACTTCTTTGTGAGAACACCCCCAGAGCTCTAGGTGAAATGCATGTGTTAATTACAGTTTCTTTTCCATAAGAAGAAAAACACAGTTAGAGAAGAGCAGCACCTGATTGAATAAAAAGGATGTTCTTGACTGTACCATCTTGCTGTGCAATGTCTTTCTTTTCTATAAACTGGTGATTAAGTAAAGAATCAGCTCTGGAGCACACAAGTACACACGAGTTATGCTAATAAGCAAATGCCAGAGTATTTGTCTATTGGATGGATTGCTGAAATGTCCAGATTTATGGTTCCCAGAGGATAAATTGTAAAACCTTTGTTGAACACCTGACTTCTCAGCATTATCATCAGTTTGATTTTTAATTGTTTAATATTTTGCTTTATAACCACAAACTTGCTAAAGTCATTCTCGTCAGTCTCAGTGGTACTTTGTGTTTAGTGCTGATTTGCAAATGCTAGCATGCTAACCTGTTAAACATACCTGCTAAACAAGTTAGCATGTAGCCTAGTTCAGCCTCAGAGAGTTACAAGCATGGCTGCAGACTGTTACTTTCTACACGTAGAGCTTTTAAAGCATTAATAAAGTGTTTTCATGTTTTCATCGAAGCAGTAAAGCAAAGAAACGGTGTTTGAAGCACACTCGAGTTTAATATTTTTTGGAAGGTGACAAAAATGCTCCAAATGTGCACAATACACACCCAGTGTTGAAGATTAAACACAGCGCTTCTCGACACCAGAACAAAGGAATTGACTTTACCATGTTGATTTAAATATATTAATGAATATGCTATGTTTACCTAACTCTCTGAAAGGTACTGAACCAACAGGATCGTTTACACCTATCCACTAATGCAGAGAAGATAAAGATGGGATGTCTGGTTTTGTTTAATAGCTAATGAAACAGGAAATGGGATTATGCCTTTACATAAAAAGTAAATTAATCATAGCTTGTAAA
This sequence comes from Nannoperca obscura, assembly GCA_036024295.1. Classification (NCBI taxonomy): domain Eukaryota; kingdom Metazoa; phylum Chordata; class Actinopteri; order Centrarchiformes; family Percichthyidae; genus Nannoperca; species Nannoperca obscura. The sequence goes on along the minus strand of JAVQJL010055622.1, from coordinate 13,307 downwards.
GAAATAACACTTAAGTTTAAATGGCTGATGCAATCTCCTCCTCCCGGTGCATCTGTGTGGGGGTCAGCCCTTCTTCCGCATCTCCCCCCTCTTCATCTCCACCCTCTTCATCTCCCTCCTCTCTTCCAGAGCTACCTCTTTCCTCACTGTCTGAAGTATCAGGTGAAACTTTACTTTTCCTGTGATATTGGTGTTGAGGCGATAGATTACCTAAAGTAATTTAGTGTTTTAAAAAAAAAGAGAAGAATCTCCCTTCAATATAATCATAAAGAATCGTGAAGTATTTCACTCTGCTTCCTAATAACCTCTCAACCATTTGTATTAAGGCCCACGTATTTGTTGTTCCTGCATGAGAATAATTCTGCTACAATTCCATAAAATTGGGGAACTTAGTTTCTTTAAAGGTACTGTACTGTGGCTGGAATGTTTATGATATAAACCAAAGCTCTAAATGATCAATTCAGCTACAAGAAATTATGGTGATAACTGAAGGTACCATCTAACATCAGTTAACAGCATTTTGAAATGTTTTTGTTGTTTTCACAAAGTGCTTCAGCCCTCCTCCAGTCCTCCAGTGTTTGCTTCATCTTGTTGCTCTATCATCTTGAGACAGAAAGAAAATTAACAATTATTTCCCATGTCTTTTGTGATATGGAACGTGAAAAAGAGTATCTACTTAAAGATAATCTACCTGTGGTGCAGGGTCAGTTTCCTGCACTGGACCAGGTTTCTCTTCACTATCAGACGGATTGTCTTCTTGTCCTTGTGTCGGTGGAGACTCAAGTCCATTTTGCTGTGGAAGCGGTGGTGAAGCAGGTTCACCCTGGATGTCGGAAGGTTTCACAGTAAGATCTTTTAGGGGTTTCACACCAACACAACTCCAGATTGTGGAGGAGATACTTACGTGAGGTAGATTCTCCAATGAAGGACTTGTCTCTTGGACTGGAGGGCTCTGTATGGAATAAAATGGTAATGCTGCATGTCCAGGGCACGGTGGAGTATTTATAGCTGGTGGGTTTCCACGGGATGGAGGAGGGGGTGGTGAGAGTGAAGGTGGAGAATCTGTGGCCTAAATGTATGAAGACTGACATTAGAAAAAGTCCCACTTTATATCAAAGCTAGGTCCAGTCCCACAAGCCTTTGTTTGACAGTGAAATTTCTGATTGCTTTTTCTGGAAATCTGGAACATGGTCCTGGGATTGTCACAAAGACCATGTCCTCTGTGACACTGCTGGGAATTCGGGGGGTTATTGTTATCATAAGAAGGATTTTACATCCTTCAATAACAGGTATACTAAACATGGTGGGTGTTTAAAGATTATTCAAATGGAAAATGGACTTCAATTAGACAGCGCAACCTTTTCAACCTTGACGGTTCCCAAAGCGATTTACAGATTGATTTCATTCACGCATTCACACACCAATGGAGACCAAGCTGCCATGCGAGGTGATGGCCTCCGTCGGGAGCAACTGAGGCTTCAGTGTCTTGCCCAAGGACACTTCGACATGTGGACAGGAGGAGCCAGAGATTAGTGGACCACCCACCCACCCACTTTACCTCCTGAGACACCGAAAAATGTTGTCTAGAATCATTTTGTTTTTAGACAAAAAGACACATTGAGCACCCCAGCATCCAGCTGCAGCTTCTGGACATTTACAGTCTATGGTTCTGACTTTAGTCCCAGGGAAAATACCTGCTATCATCACTCCCTAAATATCTTTCTCTGTTCAAGTGTGCATGCTCAGGGGGAGTGACAGGGTCAGAGTCAAGATGCCAAAAATAGTTAAATTCATACCACACTGCAGAAATTAGCTATCCTTACCATATGAATTATATATTTTTTATGTTTCTATACAACGCTATTTAATACAGTGAGATAAATTAAACATTTCGACAAAACTATTAGCTATTGATAAGCATACCATTCCTCTTCCGCGTACCATTTGTCAGTCCTTACGATCTCTCTTAAATCAGAAACCAGTACTGGACGGGAATGGAGAAGGATGGAACACAGATCAATTCAATAAAAAGTAAATTTCTCTCCACTAACAACGCTAACCCCTCAAACAGTAATGGATCTAGTGTCTGAATGAGTATAACGACGTTACTGCACGTAGGCTCTGACTACACAGGACGTGGTCCGCTCCGAGCCGCAACATACATCCGGAGAATTTCTGGACTTTCCAGAATAAAATATTCAGCATGACAAACTACAAAAGGGTATTATATGTATTATATACTCATCCTGAACACTAAAATATTTGTACGAAACAATTTCTATCAAGTTCATCAAATACAAATGCCAAAATACTATTTAGTAATCTATTTTAAATTCACTCGTTTAAAATAAATTATAGTACTTAAAGTTATAGTACGAAAAAGATGTTTAAATGAAAATATCCTCAGCTTTTATTCTGAATGTCATATCTCAGTCTGGAGTTTTCAACATGATGACAACTTCCGTTTTGTGTTTGTTGTAAACACAAGAAGCCAACATACCAGCAGACACTCAAAAATCACTTTGCTGTGACAATTAAAATCTATGTCACCAGTCGTGTTACAAGCTACCGTTTAGCATTGGGCGTTTCTTCAGGGAAGAGAGCGACGTCGCTCCTCGGTTTCCCGTCAAGCTCTTCACGGAATGAAAACAAACTATCAGCTAACAGCTAGCTAAACTAACGTCAAGCCAAATCGTTCGAGTCTTAGCTAGCTGGCTTGACTCCGGTTGACGCTCGCTACGTGTCTTGTCACCCCCAGAACGAAGTGGACACTCTCATGGTGGTCTCAGTTCAATGGGGAACTGTCTGTTTTCACAAGGTGCGGATGACCTGTCGCTGCTGAACGAGTCCGAGGGGGGCAGCCTGCCCGGAGAGCCTCCGCCGCCCTACCAGGTCAGCTAAAGCCATGTCACCACGGTCATTTTAATATGTCATAACCATAAAGTCTACTAATCAATTCATAGTAGTTAATATTAGACTGTTATCTCTCAGCATTGATGCACCGGTCACATAAATGTCCCATAATTCAATAACAGATTTTTTTTAAATATTACACTTGTAAGTTGATCTGAGAAACACAACTTGTTTTTTTGTTTGTTTTTCATCAGAACCTCAGTAGTGCAACTTATACACTATTTAAACATGGGATGGATGAAGAAAATATTTTTGGTAAATTGGTCATGTTAGAATAGCTGGTAGATGTATTGTCATACTGTGCTCTATATTCAGAAGATTCAAATCTAACAGTAATTATAATTCAGACATCATATATGCTATATCGTAAAATATTATTACAGCCAAAGTCCCAGACAATACCAAGACTTACACGATAGTGTTTTTACATCATGCATCGCTACTAATCAGCTGGGCATTCTCCTGGTGTTGACAGAGGCACAGGAGTACTGTGGTGTCAGATTTCCTCCAAATGACTTGTAAAACATCAGTTTGGTACGTTTTAAAAGTCCGTTGGAAGAAATCAAACAGATCAGTTTGACACTTATCCAGTATCTGTCATGCTCTAATGCACGGGGGACTCTGACTATTCCCCCCGTCCAAGAAGACTCACTTCTTAGATGACGCAGGTTGTTTTCTGTTCCTTCTTTTCCAGGAGCACACCCAGCCGGTGCCAGTGTACCATCCCACCCCAGGTGAGAGTCGTCTGGCTTGTCAGCTGACCGAGGAGGAGCAGGTCCGCATTGCCCAACGAATAGGTCTCATCCAGCACCTCCCCAGAGGCATCTTTGACCCGGGCTCCGACCCATCTGACAAGAAAGTTAAAGAGTGAGTATGAAATAGGCAAAACACATCACATTATTTGTTTTCTTCCCCTATTTTTGTTGGGGGGGGGGGGTTATTCACTTGTTTGGATAGAAAACAATGGACTGGGTTAAGTTTAGTACCAATATTTAAATAAAGCTGTTGTGTGAGCCAACAGGTAAAAACAGGACTGTGTCATTGACTAATGAATAGAATTATTGAAGTTGGTACCATTGGTTAAAATGAGCATTTAGGTTAACGAGGATATGTTAAGTTATAACAATGTTTGTGCAGGGTTTTGTTGTGGTCCGTGCTATATATTGTATCATAGTCTACATCTGTTTGACTGTGTAGAAGTGATTAGCCTAACTTTACAAACATTAACTTTATACCTAAAGATTAAGGACTTACTGTTTCTCTGTCCTCCAGGTGTGTGATCTGCATGATGGATTTTGAGTACAGCGATCCCATTCGGTTCTTGCCCTGCCTTCACATCTACCACGTCGACTGTATTGACCCCTGGCTGATGCGCTCCTTCACCTGCCCCTCCTGCATGGAGCCGGTAGATGCAGCCCTGCTGTCCTCCTACGAAACCAACTGAGCAGCCCCATGACTGCTGCCTAAAAGTAACTGCACCTTTTTTTGTTTTTTTGCTGAAACTGTAGCTGGACAATTAGCCAAGATGATGTGGCATTATGCAGATCAAGTTTTGAGGGTTTTTAGGATGCTTGCAGATCTTGAGAACTGTGCCCTACCTTGCGTTGCTTTGGTCTGATATGCACCTGTTTGGGCTTTGTAAACCCTTTTGCCTTTTACAGTAGGACAACTTGCCAAATCAAGCTAGATGAGGAATATGGAAAGCTGTACACGTAGCAAAATATTACTGCAAAGTAATTTCACTTTTTTATGCTTGACCATCTAATTCTTAATTTGTAGATGCATGTAATTTACTTCCCCCTTTTCAAGACGTAATGTGCAATTTATGTTGCATCAATTGAGAAAATGCTGAGAAGTTGTCAAGTGGGGCGTCATTGTCTGTCAGAAAAACATGAATTGAAGTTTACTGTGTTTTTTCAAATGAATCCATGACCTTGAATGTCACAAAAACACAGGTCTCTCTAGTGATATGCAATCATCAAAACACAGTGTAATTACCTACGTGTGTCTGAACAAAGATCTGCTAGGAGGTCACATGACTGGGTTCATATCACCATGAGATAAAGTGGGATCATTTCAGCATGAAGATATCAGAAGATTAAATAACTGTTTTAACTAGAGTTGTGTTGTCTGTGCTGTAGTTTTTCCTTCGAAGCTGCTTTCGTTATTGTCGATCTGTTCATTTGTTGGGCCTTTCCACAATATGGATCCTCTCCTTCACTTTGCCTTGAGTTTGTGCTCTCTCTTTTGTTTTAAAAATCAGTCCTTAGTGTGTCCTTTTCATTGTTTACCGTCGGTGACATTTACAAAGACGAGATACGCTGTGCAATCCCCCTTAAAGCACCTTGGGATACCCTTCATCTGCCACTTTGTAGCTTGTAGATTTTGTAGATGACTGTGAGTTTTGATATGTGTTTGTGATATTTTTTTTTTTTTGGAGGGGATGGTGGGTAGAGATTGGCATGTTGAGGTAACATTGTGAATTAACCCTGTGAGCTCCTGGGTCTGGTCAGACAAAATGTTTTTATCATCTGGCTTTGGTACTGTCTGATACTGACTGTGTGATGAAAGAGAAGCCACAGCAGTAGAAAGGAATGTATCCTGAATGTAAAGAATTATTTCAGCTTTTAAAGATTTTGACAGTATTCAGGACAATACGAGGACATTTCTGATTTACTCAGGCTGCTGTGCCTTTTAAGGTTGAGGTAAGCCAATTCCTGTGAAGTACAATCATTTCTGACATGACTTGTGTTTTTATTTTAGCTGCCCTCTAGGGGGAGACAGATACCAGCACTGTACTGATTTGTGTCACTATGTAGTAGGCTTAGGGTGAAGCCAGAAATGTGCCCTGGCTGCTGTTAACAACCGTTTTGTGTTTTAATTTATGAGGTGTGCCACCGGCGCACAGGTTTTAGGAAAATCATGAACAACAATAAAAGTGGATACCAAATTTTACACAGGTTTGATGTGTTGTCTGATGTGTTTTGTGTCACTCTGGCCAAAGCATGCTTTCTTTTATTTGGCTGAATCATAGTTCCTGTTTATCTTATAGGAACGCTGGTATGAATTGTTTGTGACTGGATTGTGACCGGAACTCTGTTTGGTGACTCCAGTTGATGACAGGTACCAAATGTGGTCAATTAATAAACTTAAATAATAAAGATAATAATAAACTTATTTAACTTACTTTAAAGTGAGAAAATGGACAGACTATTCATAGAGCAGTCCTGGGTAGAGTGTAGTTGTTGAATTAATTGTGTTTTTAGAGACTGACAGAACATACATTGACATTGGATTTCATAATTGATTGTCTTATTTATCAAGAAAAAGAGGATTAATCAATAATGAAAATAAAGGTTAGTAGCAGAAAAATAATTCTGCATATACTAGATAGTTTAGAATTTTGGATCATTAATTGTGCAATCAATCAATTTTGGAGTATTTCCTAGTGTTTTTCCAGGTCAGATGCCATAACATGAGTGCAACCAGCTGAATGGACCCTGAACATCAGCAGCGTCATCCCCATGACAAGAAAATAGCATGCATGAGCAGTGCCAACTAAAACGCAGACAAATATTAGAAACAGCAAGAGTGTTTTCTTTCAACCAAAGATTTTATTACAAAAGGTGACATATTCACAGTATTAAATACACACATATTGCACATTTTAATGATCATTAATCATAACATTGTAAGAAAATTGTAGAATTCAAAAATCATTACACTTAGCCTTCATGAATACATTTTATAAATGTAGTTCTCAGTGAAATCACAAAAATATCTGTGTTATCCAGTAAAATCTTTGTGGGTTTTTTTTGTAATTTACAAACCGTTAAAATCTCAGATAAGGCTTTTTAATAGTCTTACAGTACAGAAGAGAATATCTTACAACATTAAAATCGACAGATCAATACATAGTATTTCTGGTGTGTGTCTTCTCTACAAAGCATAGATTCCCATACTGACTGTGGCCAGAGCCACGAAAAGTCCCAGGATCATCCTCAGCAGTGGGGTAGTTTTGATGATGGCTCCGGGGAGAGTCTTTGCCAGAGTGTTACTGGAGTGTGTCGGACAACTCTGCATCTTGTTTTCAGAGGCACTCAGCATCTTCTGCAAACCATCGAAGACCTGTAAAGACAAAGGCCAGAGGGTCAATCAGCTGCTTCTGGCATCATAAATGGCCGCAAGAGCAGAGGTTAATCTCGTACGCTCAGCTGCCCTCAAAGTGACATTTCTTGCTCGGCTCGACGTCATCGCTCTGTACCTGGATGTTTAACTCGAAGGCTCTGACAGCCTCCTCCAGCACGCCGTTCCTCTCCTCCTCCGTCAGTTCCACGCTGTTCATCCGGCTGCGATACAGCTGTTTGAACAGGTTGGGGCTGGACACACCAGGGAAGGCAAAGAACGACAGACCCTCGCTGCTCTTCAGCCCCATGGACTTCTGGGCGATCCGACCCAGGACCTGCCCTCCAGACAGGTCACCCAAGTACCGGGTGTACGCATGGGCAACCAGAAATACAGGGTTTTCTTTACCAATCTGGAAAAAAAACAGGGATAAAGAGTTTTACGTCAGTATGAAAGAGTAGAGAAAGACGTGTGTGCGTAATTTATGTATGACACAATAAAACATACTTGTCGGAGTCTGTGGCAGTATCTTTTAGTGGCGGCAGGGACCACGATCTTCTCTCGCCAGTCCTGGCCATAGAAGTATTCCAGGTCTTTCTCGATGGCCTCCAGCCTGGCCAGTTCAGCGGGGAAGTAGATTGGTGCGACGCCAGGGTGGTTGGAGTTCCTGTCCATCTCTTCCTCCAAGGCCTGGTAGACCTCATACAGCGAGCACAGGAGGAGCTGAAGAGGAGGAGGTGAAGGAGGAGAGGTGGTGTCAGACAGAGAGATCACAGTAGCCAAATACAACAACAACAACAACAACAACAACAAAAGGATGAAGAAAAGGGAGCCTATCCAATGAAAATAGATTTCAAATACGTTGGGCTGAACTTTATTACCTTGTACTGTTGCAGGGTGACTTGTCCCCTCTGGAAGCCCAGCATCAGTTCGGTGTTTTCTGCCCTGGTGTGACTCTCCTTCGTCACCTTCTTGATTTGTTCTGACAGATCCCTGCAAAAGGAAAATGGATCATAATCAATACAGCCGGGGCCATTTCAGTTTGATCAAAAACAGGTACTTTCTGACCGCTTTGGGACTCCAAAGTACAGAAAATCATCTCAATACATTGTGTAAATTACTAATTTACTAAATTACTAAATCAGCACATACTGCACTAGAAACCTACTTTTGGGATGCTGCAGCACTAATGTCGGTTTAATGTTTTCTAAGATAGTTACAGTTTGGACACAATAATCTGGCAGCCTGTCGTGGATTATTATAGCAAAGCCCAGTGGTGAAATATGAACCAGTTAGGTAGAAGAATTTAGAGGCACAATAAATCACAGCAGCTCATTCTTACCTGTCAGTCATCTGCTCTGCTGTTGTCTGAGTCTTCTTCTCTGTCTCCATTGTGGCCCTAAAAAAAAATTCCCACATGATCACCGACATTATATTTGAATTCAAGAGGTATAAAACATCCAGGAGAGATTATGAAATGCAGAAACATGAATGCAAATATTGCGTTTTTACTCACCAGTTGGGACGAAGTTCTGCAGGTTTGGTAGCTTGGTCTATCTCCACACCGATTCACTGTTTCCTCTGGGTGAAGTACAGTTTGTGCTTTGTGCGCTTCCAGTCTCCTCCGCCTTTTATACAGTCCTCCCCTGTCTCCTCCCTCCAGCAGCTGAAGGAAAACAGCAGCCTCAGCGTCACCAAACCTCAGCTTAACGTGATATGGCAACTTCGGCGAAAACAGTAGGAGGGACCGGGAGTTAACGTGATGCAGCAACTTGGAAGGTTCTGAGGGCGGGACGCCGCGATTTAGCATGACCGGGGGAGTTTTAGTAATGCCCCGGAAAACCAGGAGGAGGAGGGAGGAGGAGGAGGGAGGAGGAGGAGGGCTAAACGTGACTGCGCCGCTTTGGAATTCCAAAGTTGAAGCAGAGAGAGGAGGAGCCGACTCTAAGCATGACCGTGTGAGTTTCTGTAGCTGGGGAGTGAGGGGTGTTGAAACAGAAAAACAATCACACGGTTGTTTTTATGACAATACACCAGCAGCTGCAATGTTCGTTAGAAACATGAACAAGTCTGACCACATTTCCAGATTACCGAGAAGTGTATCACAGATCACAAGAGGCAGATGTGGTCAAAGTTACGTCATAAAGTGGAGTACAGTTAGATTCAAAGATACGGCTGCTTTCTATTATATCATATATTATAGTTTTTTAATTATCATAAATCCAGGGCTAAAAACAAAACTGTTAAGCTTCAAGGGCAAGCACAAGTAAACATTCCAGAAAACGGTGTAGTTTTGATAGTGGGAACAACACATCTTTCATTAGTGAATTAACCCTTTTTGGAGTTAGTATGTGTCTAATAATGTGAAATTGTGAGTGTTTTCGCACAATATAGGGTGCCGTTCTCGCAACATGTGTAAGGTGCATACTTTTTAAAACCCTGATGGTGAACTGAGTCCATATGTGCACGTGATAAAGTGCACGTCCGCTTTTGCACGATAATGCCCACGCGCCGCGGCACGAAAATCTCACTCCAGCCAGGTACACAAAGTCAGCAACCCTTCAGATATCCTCCCCTTGCTCTGTGTGCTATGCAAGATTAATAATATGCATCTTGCTCAGTCGTGCCAGCTGCAAGCAAAGCATCATAATTGGTAATCTATTAAATCAGTTAACTCTCACTGCAGCCTATCGTGAATCAGCAGTGACTCGGAGAGGGCGGCAGGGAGACTGAGGAAGTGCTAAACGTGAGTCAGCAGTTTTTCCTTCGCACGGCTCTTCACATCCGCGCGTGACCTAGTTGAGAACTAGAGTTCACCCGAGGCTACCGGCAAAAAAAAAAAAGTATGGCTCAAATTCAAGGTTTTTACTTGAGGTTGTGAGCTACGTGTTAGCTCGTTGCTGGGTCGCCAACACTGGACATGCACAAACGCAGACGTTTTTCCGCTTTAGCAAAGTTTCAGGCACGACGTTGCCGTTAACTGTTGCTGTACCCTGGAAACGTCGACGACAGGATTTGAACCTGTAACCATGGCGACATGTAGTAAAATGTGACAGCCTTATTGTTTGTTTTAATTAGTTATAGATAAAGACGGAGTCGAGCCGTTGGAAAGCCAAATATTTGGGGTGAAGCCGACAGTCACAAGTTTACTTTGTATAATTAGCAACATAAAAGCCAGACTCATGGTAACTCTCAAACGTTACCGTTGCTTGTTTTCCATTAGCAAGACGGTAGCTACCAAACGCCTTAGCACTAGCTAGCTAGTTCCTCTCTATTTCATTTACAATGGCATTACCATAGTAGCCACTCAGAATAAAGGCCAGTGATTCATTTACTTACCATGTGCCTGTGCCACACTCTTTCAGCAGAAAACATTGAGTTAACTCTACTTTTTGGTCTGACATAAATCAAACAAATTCAAATAGGGCTTAACATATCTTATAATTTATAATGAAATTGTCTTTAAATCAAACTGTTACTGGATTATTTCTGAAGTTACACTTTATTCACCTTGAATTGGTGGCGGTTGAGCTCATACTTCATTAATATTTCGGCAGTCCCTCTGTGGTCCTGTGTAGATGGATGGTGAAGCAGGCCTTGTCAGTGGACTCGTCCAGAGAGGGAAGGAAAGGTCCTACAAAGACTTCAGGATGGACGTGGAGGAGATGGAGGAACCGGATGAGGAGTTTGAGGAATGTAGCAGCAAGAGGCTTTACAAGGTGGACTCAGTTTATCTGTCATCTGCAGCGGAGTACCAACTGTTGTGAGAAAGGATGTGACAAATAATAAAGTTCAAGTTTTGCTTTATTGTCAATTCCGCAGCATGTACAGGACATACAGAGGATTGAAATACCGTTACTCTCAATTCAGTACATACACAACTAAATATAACCATTATACAAATATGCTAATATAGTCAACTAAAGAACATGCAATAAATAATCCTGGCAATGTAATACATTCAGATTTTAGTGTCTTGGCATATGTGTTATGTTCTGTTGCAATGTCAGAGGTGTATCCTTGAACTCTGAACTGTTGTACTTTGGGGCAGCCTTTTGCCAGTTTATGGCTGTGTGTGTAAAGTAATAGGTTCACACTGCAGTTTTGTACAAACTGTTTTTTACAAACTTTTAAAGTTGTCTATAAATCTGAAACAGACGGCAATGCATTATTCACTTTTTTTCAGGAACCTAAAGGTTCGCTCAACAAGAAAAGGCAACATTCTGGTAAGGTGTTTTTAACATAACTGTGTGGGTGTTTGTGTGTGTGTGTGTGTGTGTTATGATCAACACCCCACCTCCCTAACAATGATGTAATACAGTATCTATGTCTGTGATTAATGGAGAGCAAATTTCAGGGAAAAAACACTTGACCAATCATATGACCACAGTGCAAACGGGATAAACATCTGTTGTTTAATATGAAAACATGATGCATTGCAGGTGATAATGAAGCTGATCCTGAACTTTATGGAGCAGAGTCCTCTGGCTTCCTCTCTGCTTATCCATTCTGTGTGCCACCAGACAGATGGGGAATAAGCGGAGGAGAAGAGGTGTGAGAACAGATGAGATGGAAAAAGAACATGGGATTAAATGTATTTTACTCAGTCAGGTTAAGTTGACCCAGTATGATTTATCGAGAGAGATTCCAACCTTTAAAAGATTTGCCTGTAATTTCATCCCTTCCATACTTACGCATTACTAATGTTTTAAACTCTCTCTTCCAGGATATGCAAGACAATTTGTTGCATTCGTGTTGCACAGCAGAGGGCGACATTGATCAGGTAAATGATCCTGAAAGTTGTTTAAAGGTTATTTCTACTTTTGACTTCTACTCATCACTATATTTCTACCTTTCTGTTTGCCCCCAGGTTGGTCCAAGCTCCATGTTGGAGTACTGGGTGTATCTAGATAACCAGCACAACATGGCAGACGATCCCGTCGCCAGAACTGTCACCCCACCTGCCACTCCGCTGACCCACAGGCCTCTTCCGTTCATACCTGTTCCTAGTTCAGTGACAGCCACTGCTTCGACAATGAGCTCTGTAGTTAATGCCATGGCATCTAGCCCCACGACTGACACCTGTAGTCCCATAGGTTCTATGTGCAGTCCCACCGGTTCTGCCTGGGACACTCTCGGATCTATAACCAGGAGTCCCGGCTGCTCTGACCCTGTCAGTGCTGCAGCTCACTTACACCTGCTGGGGGAGTCCTTGTCCCTGATTGGACACCATCTTCAGGAGACAAATGTGAGTAGATTCTTTCTAGAAAATACAGACTTTTATCAAAACCTGGATCTTGATTTCTATTGAACACTGTTGTGGGATGCTTTCTTTGATATTGTGAGCATATTTCATAGATAATTAAGTGGCTGTTCATAATAATCATAATTGGATATCTATATTTTAAAATGTTCAAATCATGATGTATCCCTACTTGAGTGTTGCTTATCATTTTCTGTTTACCTTTTAAACCGATAGATTAGTTGTTATGCCTGTCACAATGGTTGATCAAGTGTCTGCAAGTTTGTGAGCAAATTCAACAAATGGAGACAAATGTTTAATATAGCTCACTTTCCCAGGCGTTCAGGGTTAACCAGAACAAATTGCCATTAGAAAGGAGCATGAATTATTTAGGGATACAAAGATAGAGTATGAGTGTCATAAGGTTAAAACCCTAATACCAGTACTGTAAATTCTGGCTCAATATACAGTGAAAATATGCATCCTGGGGCTGAAAAATGCACCAGAACATAAAACAAATTTTGATTAATTATGACTCCTAAAAGGTGGTGGTGGTTGTTGTTGTTGTTGTTGCTTTTATTTGATGTACATTTAAAGAAAAGTTTATGTTGATAGCGTGCACGATTCAGGTGCACAACACCTAGTAGGAAAATTAACTGCCCTTCATCCAGGCTTTTTTTTTTTACATTTTCATTAATTTAATAGAATATATGTTTAGTTAAAAATGGATATGTATAAAACCCAAAGAAAGTGTTTAAAACATTTTTCTGCATTTGTTTTACTATTTATTTACTATCTCCAGCTGCACTGATAACACCACCAACATCAAGAGAGACTGATATGTCCAAGGTCCCTGCCTCCTTAGTGACGGCAATATCGGTATTCTTAATACTGAGGATTTGGGATCGGCTGTTTATCATATAACAACCTCCAACATATGTGTCTTAGCTAGACGTAGAGTCAGAAAAATTCTAACATGTCGTTCTGTAAACTCTTCTAATCTGATACCTATTCCCAAACATGCAGA
>JAVQJL010055617.1:0-53809 GCA_036024295.1 Nannoperca obscura | reverse complement strand
ATAGATAGATATATAGATAGATAGATAGATAGATAGATAGATAGATAGATAGATAGATAGATAGATAGATAGATAGATAGATAGATAGATAGATAGATAGATAGATAGATAGATAGATAGATGGATCGATGGATCGATAGATTGATACTTTCTTGATCCCAAGGGAAATGTAGGGAATGTATAAAGCAAGGACAAGTACCTGATGGAATATCTTTTATCCAGTAGTTTAGTCTCTGTCCCTGCAGCAGGGAGGGCGGGAACTAGTGGTCCTCAAGTGCAGGATGTCAGCTTTTAGATTCCACGCACCTCAAAGAATGCCCTGCTGTGCAAACATCTGCAAAGGGAATCTAGCACTGGCTCTTCTGTGGAGTGCTAGTGGCTTGAAGTATAGATATGAGTTGAGTTTTTCTAATGATCCCGGATGTCTAAACCTCAGTACCGAAAACCTGGTGGTCTAGATAAGTCAGGTTGCTGAGTCGTGGGTGTGGACAGCTTTCCTATTCCAGGGGAGTCCATCACCTTCAGACACCCTGAGGTGTCACATCATGAAAGCAGGCATTATAGACACAAGGCCACGAGAGGTATGCAGGGCAGGGGTAAGCAAGATGGACTTTCCTGAAGCGACTGAGGTTAGATTCAGTATCCACTGTCTGGCATTATACTGTAGGCATTCAACTATTCATGAGTGGAGGAGCCTCCTGCTCCCCCCTTAGTGAGAGTGTGAGCTGAGACAGAAGGCTGGCAGGAGGAGGGTGGGACGCTGCTGTGTTTTCTACTGCAGAGTTTGGAGAAAGTGAAGGGCAAGTTTTCCTCCAACCTCCTCTGCAGCTGCAGTGGAGGTTAGAAACATAAGGTCTCTGTGTGATGTCAGACAAAATCAGCAGCAGGGATTTCATAGAGGACAGATCAGGGGATCTACAGCACAGCATGCTGCACGGGGCCCCTTGCAACAAACTCAGATTCACCTGAGACTGTTAATGACTTCATTCAATATAACCATGTGTGTTCACTGCTCTTGCTTTGGCCAGTACGCTCTGTGAAAAACTACTGCATGGCTATGAGTTTATTATCCCAGGGTTAAAGGACCATACCAGTGTTTTTTCAATGTAAAATGTACTTTACTGTTGACCATCCAAAGCATAGCAGTTCCAAAGCATATGTTTTTAGTGAATATGTGCATATGTGTCCACCCATTGAGTTTGCCATTTATTTCACTATATAGTGGACTTAGAGATGTGTACATTATAAGAAATCTTTCATCTTTGAGCATTTTTGTCCTTTATGTTTTCAGCCAAAACTGGTATTGTCATGTGGTAATGCAGTTGTGGGCAGGGACTATATTGAGAACTCTTCAAGGACTTTTCGAAATCTGAGATTTAACCACTCGCTGCCACTGTATCAGTTGTTTAATACAATAAATGACCATGTGAGGAAACACCAACTCCCATGTTTTTTCCTTAAACATATTAAAGACATGCAGTAATCAGTGCCATAACCGGAGTTTGAGTCCTTTGTCTGGCTCCTTTTGTGGAAGCCATCTTGTGCGGGTGTTTAAAGAGGAAGCATGCCTCAACAGTGGCCTTTTTATCTGATGTGTGAGTATGCGGGTTCTCGGTTTTGATTGGATACTGGAAGTGTGATGTAATACCAGGCAATTAAAATAAATACTGAATGGTGTACACATAATTGATTTGTTTTGAATGTACAGTATTTATCTTAACCTGTTGAAGAATGCATAGAGCAAGTTAAAGAGACCATGTATGTTTGTTAACCTTGTCAACTCTCCATCCTAGACTTCTGCCCTGATAGGCCAGTTTGAACTGGAAAGGCGGGCTCTCGTGCTTTATATGTGAGTGGAACGGGAGAGACTGGGTGAATAGTGTTATTCATTTGTGATCAGCAGCATCAGAATTGTTTAAAACTGTGTAAAAACTACACATTGTTGTCCATGTTTTTTTATTTGATTGGTGTATTTTATTTTTTGGAGACTGAAAATAAAAGTCTGCCTAATTTTCCAGCACACCTCCACCGTGATGTTTTGTCAGACCACAGTCACATTTTGTCTTCAGTGACTGATTTACAGCTCAATAGTTGCTCAATAGCAGTTCTGTTACCATCAGTGTTGGTATGTATTATTGAATGAAACATTACTGTAATGTCACTTTTTCAGTAGCGGATGGTGGTAGAGATTACCATTTGAAATTAATCTGGTAATGTTGATCATGCTGAGCTCAGTAACAGAAAGTAATATAGCAAGTACTTCTGCTGTTGTGCAAATAGTAAAAGACACATGATGACAATGAGTAATATGCAAAGGATTACATTTTTCAAGAAACTTGCCTAACTCTTGTTAGTATGCTATAATAGTATAAGTTGAGATGACAGAATCTTAGAAGCTCTGCTGTGTAGATGGGACTAAGGTTGAAGGAAGGTCTTTGTTTTTGTATGTAACTGTTCGAGACAATTAAGCCGCTGTGTAATCATGTGTGTGTGTGTTGATATGCTGCTGCTGTAATGTCTGCAGAGTCTGCCTGCTGGGGTTTCTCTGGGGGAGGCCCTGATCTGTTGTTGCTGGATGGGCCTGCTGCTGCTGTGTGTGTGTGTGTGTGTGTGTGTGTGTGTGTGTGTGTATGAAGGGGGGTGGTCATCACATAAACGTATGCATTTTATATCATGACTGTTGAGTTGTTTTGGTGTGTGTCCTTTCAAAAAACATGTTCCCTTACTTCCACCTGCCCACCTTTCTTCTCCTCCTCTTCTAACCCTTCCACCCTCCTACTTTGCATCTTTCCCTTCTATCATGCTTCATCTGTTCTTTCCTTCTTTCATACCTTCCTCACTGGCCTCACCTGTTACCTCCCTTGTTCTTTTCCCATGTCCTCTCTTCCAAACTTCCTGCTTCTTCTCTTTCTTCCTTCCTCCACCCTGTCTCTTCCTCCATTCTGGATTTCTTCCTCCCGTCTGTTGTTCTCATTTCTTTTTTTCCTTCCCTTGATCCCTCTATCCTTCCCACCCCTTGTGCTCCTTTCTGTTTCCTCTCCTTCTCTATATGATTCCCACAGAGTTGTTCCTATACTAGCTCGATATAACTACAGACGGTATGCAAGCACACACACACACACAAACACACATAGGAGAGCAGTTAATGACACCAGCACGGCCATCCGTCCCTGTCAGTGGAAGCCATATGATAATCACAGAGAGAGATAGCATGGGCTTCTGTTAGGGAAGAGTGTCTGACTCACTGCTGTGTGTGTGTGTGTGTGTGTGTGTGTGTGTGTGTGTGTTTGTGTGTGTGTGTGAGAACATGTATGAACTACATATTAATCAGTTCGTGTATTTCATGTTTCATGTGACTATAGCTCTAATGTCCTCCCTTTCGTTTTGTCCTTGTGTGTGTGCATGTGTGTGTGTGTGTCTGGGTCATAGCTGGGCTAGCAGACAGACAGGCAGAGCTGATTGGCCGACTCTCCCCAGACATCTGATGAGGCATTCTGTCAGAGCGCGTTCACACGCAGCAGGTCACCTCATTTCCTCTGACACAGACACACACACTCACAGGACACACATACAAAGAGGAGTACATACCAACGCACATAGCCAAGTGGTCAAATACACACATACACACACACACAGCTAAAACATAAATCATTGTCAGAGTTAGCATTATTCAGCAGCTGGTTGCTTCTTATTAAATGGAACAGCAAAGGAAAGCTTGTTGTTATTTACACCTCACTGCTTGTTCACCTTTATTATTGATTTCCACCAAGACTCTGAAGCCCAATGCTGACTTATGGCAGATTGTGTGTTTTTTTATACAGTGTAGTACCCTCATTCAAAAGCTATCCCCTCCCAAACCCACTTGAGTTCTGTCCAACTTGTTCCAGTGGAATAACATATGGGTACATCTGTTTTCCAAAGCAAATAAAGGCTACAAACATTTGGGAAACAACTGCTAACAAGCATGCCCCCTTTACAAAAGTCCTTATACAACTCCCCATCAACACAAAGCACAGTTGATTTCATGCACCAAAACACCCGACACACACACCTCCCGAAGCATATAATTCGGCTACAAAGTAAAACTACACTACACTACATATCTCCCAAACAGAACACTTAAGCTCCTGGTTAAGCTGCATTATGAAAATCCTCATTATGCACAACAAATAGATATTTTAAAAGACAATCATTTCTGATGGCTAAAGGATGGTAGGTGAATGTTGCACCAGGGGGAACTGAAAACTTTACAACCGACAGTTAATTATTTTGCTGCTCCAAAAAGAAGCAGCTCTAATCATTATTTATATATCAATAGATGGAATTATAGAATTTGATGTATTTTGAAATGTGAACGTTAAGCCTGCTTCATACTTGACGCATTCATGTGTCCATGAGTTTTAATGGTCAAGTTTACCTGACATGGACGCCTGTATCTTGTGTATCAAAAATTAAGATTAAAGTGTAATTTTTGAGTTTTCTGTTTAAAAAGACTGAGTTTGGAGATTTGGGGGACATCTCTGCAAACATCAGAGTGAATAAGCTCAGATATAATATTGTCATATTTATGAAAGTTTGAAGCAGAGTTGCAAAAAGCAATATGTGTGATGGGAGATGACGGTTTGATTGTATGCATTTGAAAATAAAAGGAGCTTGTGTGGGATGCCACTTCTAACACTATACTTTCTTGGAAAACCCACATTTTGAAGTTATAACTGAGTTGTGTATGTGTGCATGCATGTGGGTGGTAGCAGGATTTTCTTGCTTTTTAAAACATTTAAGTGAATGTATGACTTTTGTTTTTCAGGGAGGAACCTTGAAGTTTATCTTTCTGTGAGTAGGCAGTTGTGTGTGTGTGTGTGTGTGTCTACATATAAAACTTTGCAAAAGTTAAGTAAGGAAGACTACTTGTCCTGCACATGCTTATTTTTTATTTACGCATGCAATATACAGTATATCCCAGTATACAAACAGGTTTCACCCACTTGTTGTCAACCAATCAAGCTGCTGTCATACAGCTGTCAGTTCTGTGCTGCAGTTGTCCCCCAACCCCCCAGCACACCACACCACACCCCATTTCATCATGTTTCGCACTTCCTAAGCCTTATCCAGTTTTCTGGACTGTTGGCAAATACTATACATTTAAAACGTCCTCAGAACTGTACAACAACATTATAATTTGTTATAAAGTATTTATTAAATGTTCATATGTCACTCGTTTTTCTATAAAACTGCTAATTTTCTCCCATTACAGTCCATGTTTTCTTTGAATACCTTACAAACAATCATCTCTTGATGCATACACACTATCATGACAGTGATACATATGTTATATTGTCTTTTAGGTTTAAAATCATTTTAACACAACATGTTATTTTTTTACTAATAAATAAATTTTTGAGGATTTAAATGGGACTTAAAATGTGCAGCAATAAAATATCAATTTACATTTAGTATTGCCCTTTCATAAAGTTTGGGGACTTGTGAGAGACGATGAAGCAGCAGTAATAATGCGACTCATTATTGTCTTTCATTAGAGGCATCTCTGTCTGGTAAATAGTCAATTGACTATTGACTGATAATTAGTAAAATTCCCATAATAAAGTGTAATGACATCAACTGATAAACTCCTGTAATATTTGTAGTATACTCTTATGAACTTATGCATGCAGGGAGCTTTAGGTAATTGTCTTAGTGCGCAGTGAACTGCTCCCCCACAGGTCAAGTGTTTTTATGCTTTTCTTTTGACTTGTGTGAATAATTTATTTTCCAGTTAAGCAAGTCTAAACAGAACACAGGAAATGTGTTTTAAAAAATCTCTTTTTTTTCTGAGGGAGGACCGTTTCACTCCTGATGTAAATGGTCCACCTCCACAAACCATGAGTCACTTCTCCACCCATGATAGGAATTCACAACAATACCCTCCTCAGCAATGTTAAAGCACTGTATTTTATTGTGTAGGTGTATATATTTGATTGACAGCGTGTGTGTGGAAGTTCATAGTTCAAACATACAGAAAGTAGAACAGGTTGAATGCAAATATGGAAAAAGACATAAGCATCTACACACACACCCACACACACACGCACACACTCAAGAGCCAGCATCTTGGCAAGAGTAGTGGTCAGGTAGGCCAGTATCTGGTAGGGGTGCCAGACGGCTGCAGGGACAGGAACAGACGAGTCAGTCAAACACACTTGTATGTAGACACACACACACACACACACACTTTCTACTGGGGTCAGAATGTGCTCACCAGGAAAATGTGTGTATGTGTATAATATTATAATATGTACGGTATATATTTGTGAATAAGAAGAGGGGGGCTGAGGGTGCAGACGGTTGCAATAGAATAAAGATATAATCCACTATTTTGAAAAAAGAAAAGCATAAACATATTGTGTTTGAAATTACTCTCTAGTTCACATTCACTATTCCCAACCAAAATGGATGAAATGCTAACATGCGGCAATGTTTTTCATTTCCACCATCTTAGTTTAGCATGTTAGCATACTAACACTTACTGCCTGACACTAAACAGAAAGTAAAGCGGAGGCTCATGGGAATGTCATTAGTTGGTCACAAAAAGTATTTGGTCAAAAAATATTGGACAAATTGAAACTTTGGCCTGATGATGGTGCTAGATGAAAATCAGCTGATAACCAAAGTTATTACAATTTATCCTGAGAAATACAACTTTTTTTTTTCTCAATAGGAAACTTGTGAAGGTGCAATACAGTTAATAAATGTGTCACTCAGAATTAATACATTCAAATAAAATTCAGACACTCCTCCAAAGAAAGATGGAAATGTTAGAATGAGGAAGGAAAGAATTTGAAGAATTGAATACTTTCACCATGGAAATAAGCATGTGTTTATGTATGTGGGTTTTATGGCTGGGACTTGTGTGTGTTATTTGTATGTGTTTACGAGCCCATTGCTGCAGAAAAACAGGTGTAAACACGCGTACACTCATAATTTACAACAGTTAGCCAATTTTTTTCCCATCTGTTTGCAGAAAGAGCCAAGCAAGGTATTAAAGTGTACACATGGACCCTCGTGGACACACACACTCACACACTCACACACACACAGAGGGTCAGATAGAGACAGCTCGACAAACACCCTTCCCAAATACACACACACGCACTTCTTGAAGGGCAGCCAAACCACACAGAAAGGCTGCATGGTGGCAACTGGATCAGGGTTAGGTTGAATGTGTGTGTGTGTGTGTGTGTGTGTGTGTGTGTGTGTGTGTGTGTGTGGTTTTTAGAGGGTGCCAGCAACCAAACCAGGGTAAAGCTATTTATAAATCACAGTGCAGATGGAGTCTTATCTCGCACCAATGGCCTCAAGCCCCCTCACACACACATCCCCACTACCCCACACACACTGCACTACTGCCACAAATTAACAGCACAAGTTCCCCCGTTAACACATACTCATCAGTGCACCATGTGAGGGTTTCACATCCAAGTCCAGAGCCCAGTATTGTTATTATTTTCCATGTCAGTGGTTTTGGGCCACATCCAAGCGTCAAAATGCGAAAGATATGAGCTTCTGGCGAGGGACACTCAAGGCGGATTGTAACAGTTAACTGTTTGCTAATTAAGCAAGCTGCACAGTTTGATAGCTCTGGTGCAGAGAGCGCTGCAGCTGATGGCAGGTGGGGGTGATGTGTTACGCTGATTATTCTTAGAGCTTATTAGCTCCTCTTTCACCTCGTTCTGTAACACCTCTGGATGTCAATAACACAGTCAGCATAACCCTGATGACGGTAAAGTTCTATTTATGGTTTGATGAACTTAAATGAGATAGATACAGATGGCTAGCTGACAAATGAAAAGGGACAATGAACATAAAGTGTGTCTTGGTGAGGTGTTGTTCCACCACAAGCCTCCAGAAAAGCTTCAGTGCTCCTTGAGATGGATTCTCCAAGTCTCTGGTGTAGATAGGGTGTAGATAGGTACGAACAGCATTCCTCCAAAAATGATTTGCTCAATTTGTGTTTTGATGATGGTGGTGGTGGTAAGGCATGTGATATACTTGATTTTACAGCAACACCATTAGTGGTTTAGCAAATGCCCAATACCAACAGGTAGGGCTGTCAGAAAGAAAATGTGTCATCCTGGAGGGCAGTTACAAATTACATATTTTGTTGTTTAAGTTGGAGGACATGTTGGCGAAACCTGGAGAAGTTACAATATTGAACAACAAAAGAAAATGCATTCATGGCAGCAAGCTCTGTTACCTACTTTTCATAACTTTATTCACTGTTGCTGCATAGCATTAATTTATGCTGTGGCAGGGTATGTGTGGTAGTCATGATGCACATGCTAATGTATAGCTTTAGAAAGTATAGCAGCTATCTAACATGGCAGTTCAAAATCTACATCTTCATACTAATTAAACCATTCATTGGTCCCTTGTGTCGTGCACTCATTATTCATGTTTTTCCATTAATTTATGCATCGATGCTGCTGTATTGATCCACAGAAATATTGAATTCAAGGCCAAATTAGATGTTGAGATAACTGCTATCTGGTCACTTACATTGTCACAATAACAGTTTTAACATGGTTATGTTTAGCAGGTAATGCTTACAATGTGTACAAAATTAATTCAGTGAGACAAGTTTGAAATATTTCTTACAGCAGCAGAACTAGGCTCCGACCTCATTAAATGGAGATATTGGAGAGTGATAAGCTAATATCTTAAATCCCCTGGGGGTGGGACATTTGGCAGATTAAATAGACTGCCAAATTCGGAACGTGTGTTTGGTAGATGGTTGTGGAGAGTGAGGTATGTCACATGTATAGCAGAGCAGCTTGAGTTGACTGCCTGAAGTAGCTTTCCGGCGTCGCTACATTTTAGTGTGTTAGCATGCTAACATTTGCTCATTAGCTCTAAACACAAAGTACAGCTGAGGCTGATGGGAATGTAATGAGTTTTGCAGGCATTTGCTCATAAAGTAAAGTGTCGGGCAAACTGAAATTTTTACCTGATGATGGCGCTTGAGGAAAAGTCAGAGGGTCACAGAAGTTATTACAATTCAAGGGGGACATTGCTGGCTACATCCAGTAGTTGTTAAGATATTTCAGCCTGGACCAAAGTGACCTACATTGCCATCCATAGAACCAGGTAAGGCTAAAAAGCACCAAGACAACAACTTAACTTGGTATAAAGTGTTTGATGTATAATATTATATTGGATTATTATAATATATATATATATAAATGAACATATAAGCAATTTGAAGTTGCAGCTGGCTTAGGAGGAGTAAATTTGAATGTGTTGATGTACATTATATAATGTGATCTTAAATTTTATTTGTAAAACCTTAATTGGCAAAGTGATAACTATAGCTTTCATATAATGTAGGGGAGAAAGTCCTTCTGAAATTTAGAAGAAAAAAGTAAGAAAGTAGCATGAAATGGAAATACTCAAATAAAGAACATTACCTCATATTTGTGCAGTAAAGTCAGTACTTTAAATATACTATGGTAATATCCAGCACTAGTGTTAACGTATGGTGGTATTTCTGTGCAATAAAAATGAGCCATATGATCTTCTAAATTCTGTTCTCACGATACTGTGTCTACATTATGGGATGTCAGTTGTTAGTATTTGTGCTAATTGGTGATGACAGTTTGTCTGGGAGGCCCTGCATGCCGCATTGTGATTAGCCAGGCATGTCTGCTCCACGCACTACCCCCCCTCCCAGCTCTGCGTATATGCACACATTTGGCTGCTGGTAGGAGAATCAGCAGAGCCCAGGGTGGCTGTGATGGATGGGCAAGTGTTATGTGTGTGTGTGTGTGTGTGTGTGTGTGTGTGTGGGCATGTTGAATTTGCTTAAAACTGAGGATTAATCTGTTTGTGTGGTAACGTTGTTGCGTGCTTGAATGTGTGCAAATTCAGCTGTATATTAGATGGAGAATGACGGTGCTAAAAGATGATGCTAAAAGAGGTTTGATTCTGAAGCCGTGGTGTTGGAAGAAGGGTTGAGTCACTCTCACCTTCAGCTTCATTGCCCCACTTGGGTTGTGGTGGAGTTGGTTGTGGTGGAGGGGGACAATAGATAGATAAATGGCCTCTCCCTCACTCCACTCCTCCCTCTGCTTGCTCTCTCTTGCACTACCCATTTTGAGAAGGTCAGAGAGTCAGGGGGAGGGAGGGAGGGAGCGCTCTTCTCCTTTCTCACTTTGTCCTGAATAAGGTGTCCTGTTTAGTGCACTACATAGACAATACTACAGCAGAGCCCTGAGCACAACCTTTCCCAACCAAATAACACACTGCTCAACTACCGAGTGTGCTAAAAGGATGATTACAGTTATTTTCAACCTCGGCCTTATTATCCTAGTTGTTGCAGACATGACAATCGATGGTGTTCAAAATTTCAACACTTACTTCACTGTAGAGCTTTTCATAACTTCAGATCATCTGTAGGGCTTGTTCTGAATACACACCCAGAGGGACAATAGTTTCTAACAGCCGAATCCAAGAAAGCATTAAACATTTTTTAATAGCTGTGACTGAACAACTTTCACAACATTTAATTTATGAAAGCTGTGCTCACAGCTCTGTGTTTTTCATTTGATCACAGCAATAGATTACAATAGATGACAATATAATAAAATATCTCATTGTCTTCCAGAACCACCCACTTGAGCATTATCTCATCTAGTGTTCCCAGGAAACATTGCAGATTTGTATGACCTTTCGCTCAATGTCCCCCCAAATTAAATAAGAAAATATGGTGTCGCTCTATGCCGTTCAGAAAGATGCATGTAACAGGACAATGTTGCTGCTGTCAAAAATAAAGCCGTTTTTCTGATCATACTTGCTATGGGTTTGGTTTAGTCACAGTAAAAAGGGTTAGGGAAAGGTCATGCATTCAGTAAAAATACTATAAAATCCTGCTTTGTTTAGACTATGCAATCTTCATTGTAATGGTTGCAGTAATAAACAATTGGCTCTGATTAGGGAAAGACTGCAGTCTTGGTTAAAAGAAGCCAGGATTGACTGCCAGTAGGGACAGGAAATGAACACTGCTTTCCCACGTTAAAGTCCAGCACATAATAACCTCACCAGACTCCCCTCTTTGCTACGGACAGGCAAGAGTTATAACTATTACTGCTGGTAGAGGGTTTTTTCACTTGAACGTAAGCATGTCATTTTTCAGAATGACGATGCGAACAATTTTACTCTAGGGGCACACAACCTCTCACCTCTTGACACTGGTGTGACACATTAGGCCCAAATGTTATTAATGACATCAATGAAATGAATAGTTTTGGTGATTTGGTGAGTTTATTTCCATGAAATATCACCATAACTAACTAAAAATGGTTATTTTTCATATACCAGTAGTGGTCAGAGTACATTTTTGAAAACTAATGCATGCACAGATGTTGATTCTATGTCGAGGGGACATTCACTTTTAACCTTTTTACAACTAAAAATTGACAAAATCTAATCTCATTAAGCTGGAATTATGCTTCTACGAAGATACCCATCAACTACTTAAAGCTAAAGGACTAAATAATTTGTTTTTCTGTGCCTTTCAGAAAAGCGAGCCATACTCCATGACAGAAATGATTCATTCAATGATTAATTACCATTTTCTGATCTGCCAGCTCTATGATTACTCTTGTAAACTAAAACTATCAGCTGAAGACCAGGGACAAATCGTGATTATGTTTAAATTAAATTCTTGGTCATGGTAATAGATGAATCACGGTGTAGGAGACAGTATGCAAAGTATGGTCTTCCATGTCAGGGTCAAAATACCTTCTCCCTGATAGGTCAAAAAATGTCATAATGCTTCTGCCTTTTCTATGCTATTATACTCAACAGTCATTGTTAGCATGACTATAAGAGGTCGCCTGTCCTGAAAACTTTCACATAGGTACTTTTAGGCATTTAAATGCACTACAGATGCAGGTCATTTTTCAGTTAAGAACAGACAGAAAAGAAAGCTCATGCCATAGGTTTAGCCAGGAGCATGACCGCACAAAAACACATACTGATCTTGCATCTGCGAACAGCCATTTCTGACACTGTATGCATAGAACACCGTATTCGAACATCTATTTTATCAGCTGTTATACTACCATGCATAAAGAGATAACACTGTTATCACAAGTGTCATGCTTGGCACTTTTTAGCTTGTTCCCTTTGGAGGTTTTGCTTTTACCCTACCTAGTATGACATGGATTTGGAAATGGAGCCATTTCTTTTACATTACATTATTAAGCTCAATGTTAGTAGTGAAGTATAATGAATGATATATGATATGATATGACTGTATCTAGCATGATCAATTGTCAAAAGTCCCTGTGGCAAACAGGCATTCACCTGTTGAAGTGCCCTTCAGCAACACGTCAAGTTCCTGTCAAAGGTAAGAGGAAAAACAATTCTAGAGTCAGTAATGTGTGGGTATCATAACTGTTATCTTTATAATCAGTGAAACAACAACAGCATACCACTTTCAGTAGATTATAGGAGATGCATTGTACCTAAAGCTCCTAATTTAGTGGTTACTGTGAGGCATTAACAACCTTGAATTATCTGCCACCCCATTAGGATAAAAGCAGCACCAAGGTGACTTGTAGCAACTATTGTCAGATGGTCCTTGCTTTTTCTTCAGCAAAGCGTGAAAGTGAAACGACCCAGTGAATTCTCCAAGTCCCTCAGCACTAAATGGAAAATATTACAATGCACACACTCCTGCTTCCAAATTAAACACCACTGAGGAGAGGAGGAGGAGAGCAAACCATTGTTCAATAAGTTGTGGAAACCGTGTGGTAGTTATGTAGAACTGTGTCTGAAAATTGAGTATAGATGCCTCTTATGGCAAAGTATAAACAGCTATGTCCATATTAAAGCTTACATAATCTAAATATCCTATATTATATATATATATATTTCAATGGGTAAACCACAACATTATTGCCTACATCAGAAGTCCCACTGCGGCCACTCATCCTACAAATGAATGCTTGGTAGTGATTTCCCTCAAAATGGCTACCAAATGGCTACTGTGTTATAAACTGTATATTAGGTGTTCTCTTACTAGTTAGCCAGTGAAATATGAACTGCTTCAGAAGAAATCAGCCAAAATATATCTAGCAAATATGAAATTCTGATCCTTCCACAATATACTGAGACAGTCTCCTTGTCAGTTCCTGTGTTTGCAGGTCCGCCTCGTCTTTGCTTCTCACCATGCTCCACGTTCCAAGTGAGCTTCCATGGGGTTTGTTTATATCCTCATTTGTTTGCTTGTTTGTTTGTGCGTTTGCTCTGCTCTGCAGTTGAGCTAACAAGGCTCCATTTTGCCCGGGCCACTGGTATGGTCCAATTAAAGGGTGTGATCAGCCAGAACGCTTTAATGATGGTTGTGGTGCTGGAGTTGACCAGCTTACTGAGAGAGACAGTGAGAGAGGGAGATGGCATGCTGTTAGGTGGTGTCTACAGCATACCAGTGTTGTGGCTCAGTGGCTCCACTGCAGACAGCAGACAGGGTCAAATTAGCCTTTCTCTCCTTTTGTCAGGTGGAAGGGAAAGTCCAGCCAGCTGTAGGAGTTGAAAACTATTGGTACCATCTAATGCTAAGATCTTGGTTTATGGGTGACTTCTTATTATTGTTTTGAGGTAAGTTAATATTAGTTGACATACAATGTATGCTCAGTTAACATTAATCTGTCTGTCGATGAATGCATCAATAATGGGCAAAACAAGCCAGCCATGCCAGTTAGCATCATGTCATATGATGTCATTTGATTCCCATAGCACACAACTGGCTTTCCACAGACGTTCTCAAGGTACAGTATTTGCGATGTGTCAATCCATCAATGATGATGCTAATTGAAAAGTTGGAATCACCAATGTTATGACAATTTATCTTAAAGGGGACATCCATGTCTGTACCAAATGCCAATACATATGCAATGACAAATCAGGGGAACTTAAATCAATAGGATTCATCCTCTGGGGACCATGCATTTCTCTATAAAATTCAATGACGATCCATCTGAAAGTCGTTGAGACATTTCAGTCTAGGGCAAAGTGTTGTACTGGCAATTGAGCCACTGACATGCTGCAAACATTCTGCAAAGTTCTGGCATAGTTTTGGAGAACTTTAAACATACAAATTCATACCCTTGAGCATTTGCAAACCATCTTGGCAGTACTGACCTTTGAAAGTACAGAGAGAACAAGAGGGGACTGTTATAGTAGCTGTTCACACGATCTACAAATAAGCACCACCAGCCTGTCAGCACCACATTTTACAAAAGACTAAAAAAAACAGGTGTTAAGTTTGTCTTAAAACAATAGTCAGGTTTCAAAAACAAGATTGAAACTGCTTTTGCTTGCTGTAATCATTCCTCTTGTTCATACTCGCTATTAAAAGATCCCTTCCTAACATGCTTTCCATGTTAGTGCCAAAATCCACAATCCTCATTCTGTGTGAAAACATATTCCAACATTTATCTGAAGTTATTATGAGGTTTCATCAGTCTGACTTAGACACATCAAAAGGGTATCTTCCAAAGTTAGTCTTTTTTGTGTGAAATTCCCTGACACATTTTAAGATCACATCCCAACACCTGTTTTATTTAAGCTTAGGTTCCAAATCACTGGTCGCATGTACCGTCCCTCGCTCCCCTCTTGCTGTCACTCTTCATCATACACGCACTGGTAAATACTGACACACACACACAAACACACACACGTGCACGCTCGGTGACGCTGTTACTGTGGGTTTGTTTACCCACAGCATGAACGTTACATTGAAGCATGTTTATGAAATGCCCTCACAACCACTTGCATAGATACACACATGCTGTCTATACCTAAAAGTGCATGGGTGTGTGTGTGTGTGTGTGTGTGTGTGTGTGCATGCGCACGCTATTTTGTGTGTTTCTGTCCGTATGTGCGTCCATGTGGTACATGTGCGTGTGTGTGTGTGTGTGTGTGTGTGTGTGTGTGTAGCATCCAACCCTTGGCTCTCAGCAGAGGCCAACGTCTGTTGTGGAGCCCTCTAATGGATGCCCAGCTGGAGTCAGGCACACACAAGGGCAGCCAAGGTCACAGCCACTGCCTCTTAGGACCCCATCATTTGGCAGAGCTCTGCAGCCTGCGGTCTGCCCAACTCTGTGTGTGTGTGTGTGTGTGTGTGTGTGTGTGTGTATTTGTTTATGTGCATTTATGTTTCTGCATATGAATTAATTAATATTGTATATTTTTGTGTGTGATATTGTATGTTTCATGTATTTGTATGGGTGTGTATGTGCCTTGAACAGAAAGAACAACAAGGGTACTTGTCAAGCACCACACACGCATCCTTCACACACACGGGTCAAATACTACAACTTATATCATCATTCATAAATAGAACAGAAGCCACTAATTGTTTTGGCTCTAATATAAAACCAATGTCAGCACTTAATTAAAGGCCAGTCAAAAAGCAATTGTTAATTGCAAGAATGGTTGTTGCCTTTGATGTTCTTTCAGTTTGCTTTGTAATTACAATGAATGTCAATTGGGAAAACAAAGAGGCAACAGTCAATAGCCACCCAAGGCAAATACAAGGAGAAGTACAGAAAGTGTGACGGTAAAAAAAAAAAAGTTCTGAGGATTATTTCATCTTTCAATCGAATTTTGTACATTATCCATCTATTCTCATCTTGTGCCGTTAGTTTGATGTGTAGTCAGCACAGTGGTTACTGCTCTCTCCAGCACCATAAAAAGAGACCCAGAGAGAAAGTGTATCCCAAACTTGTGTGTCTTGTGTGGTCCACTGTTTTGATCTCCCATGCAGGCTGCAGGACTTGAAGTGCAGAGCATCAAACAGAATAGTACAGATGGTCAAGGTTCTTCCTCAAGAATCAAATGCTGCTTTAGAACAGAAATGCTGCTCCTTGATTTGTTTGTGATGCAAAATTGAAACCATTTTGGTTGCAAGCTTTGTCTTTTGAAGTTGTAAACACAAAAAGTGATTCACAACAACTTATACTTGACAGTTTACTGAATGACAAGAAATCAACAGCAGTATGTCTTTACACTGACAATGTCCTGGTTACTTTTGATAGTCCACACGTCTTGCTATTGAGCCACTTTTATCAGAACTGCTTTCTACTGAAGCAATAGAGAGCTAAAATCCTGACAGCACATCAAGGCTTGCCACTGTCTCAGTAGCGTGTGCAGGACAGTCTCTGATTGTTACTTTGTTGTATGTCTATCTGAAATAGTGAAACATATTCCTGGGATTCACCATCCATATTCTAAGATAAACTAGTATCTACTACAGCACTTACAGCAGTTTGAACCTTTTTGTAATTTAGATTGAGGTAAACAGCAACTTATTTATTTCAAAACCCAGCACAGAAGTCAATGTCGACTAAACTGTGGATAACTAATTTATTGCTTTGACACACAATGCATTCAATGACCACATAACTCAAAATCGATTAACTGCTTTCTCTCTCAAACTTAGCTGTGTATTTGTATCCCAGTTGGGCTGTTTTGTTTTGTATTGCATTACTGGAATTACTCATAATTCATTTTTGTAACATATTGTTATACTGAAAATAGTGATACATATTGCAATGCTACCGATTGTTAGTGTTTTGTTTATAGTTCTTTACAACAGATTACATGCACTTCTCTGTACCGAGTTTCCTTTTTTAAAACAGTTCTCTTTTCCAAAATTCACCTCAGCACAACAATTAAATTCACATCTAAAATGCATTAATGCAAAACACTTGAAACACATCTCAGGATCAGCTCTTCTACCAGAAAAGAAAATATGTGCTTGCATCTTCCCCATGTTGGGGGCACAGGAATGTGTTACTCTGCTTCTCAGTGAGGTTTTTTTTTTTGGGAGAAGCAGCCCACCTGGTATGGGATGACTTCTCATGCCACGCGCTACCATGCCAACCCATGAACTGGGTGATAGCTCAGGTCTCCGGTGATGGACTGAGGCTATTATTGACATGTAGCATTTACTCTTGGTTACTGTTCCCATGTCGACGAGGCATGGTGAGTAATTTCTCCAAGCGGCACAGGTAAGTAATTTTCTCCCCCCCATTTCCATTATCATCATCTGCCGGCATTTGTGCCCTAACTGTACCATGCACACAGGAGTGCACAAGCGGGCTTCCACTCAGATAACTGGTAATGATTCTGTCTTGATGCTATGGAACAGTGACTTTAAAATTTGGCATTGAAAACAAAACCGACAGAATTGAAAATTGAAACACTGACATCGAAATATTTGTATGGGAAAAAGTATTGGGACTGAAAAAAGTTTCACTGAAAAAACAGATTTCGTTTTATTTTTTGCATTCTAATGTGTTTTTCAATGACAATGTTCTGAGAACTGGGAACTCCCAAACAGCAAGTCTGTGAATCCCTGCTCTTGTTTTCTCACATAGAACCGGGACGGGTTATAGTTAACTTTTAACTGATGTTAAGCTGGTCTGGCAGAGGTCCACCGGAACAAGCGCCAACACCTGAACCTGCACCTGAACTGGGACAAACGATGGAAGACCCACATACCAACTCTAGTTCCAAGTGAGTTGTCTCCTCACATCAGCCTTCACTACAGTAGAGAAAGTTCTGCTCCATTTCCACCTCAGTTACCAACAAACTGGTCATGTTTAGGTTGGACAACATCACTATGGTGGTCTCACAGCTTCCACTGGAGGAGCCTGGCAAATCCCAAGTGCCAAAGTGTCCCAATGAGTGGATCCTCTTCCTGACAGAGTTATGTCAAGATGGCACCATTTTTGGTCAGACAATGGCAGACCAGTTCACAAGCAGGGGAATTGCAATGCAGTTGGTACACAGAATCAAGATGTATTGTTGCTATTTAGCGTAATTTCGGGAGCAGGACCACACCCCAATTACGTCAACCACGAACCTACACCATGCTGCATAAATACCATCCTTAACTATCCCCTCGTTTCGCTCTCGCTTACTGCGCCCCACCCGTCCATCCCTTTTCGTCCCTTTCTCTCTTTTTTTCTCTATTCTCTTGGTAGGGTCCTGAAGGGTGTTCGTCGTACCCGGGTGCCACGGCGGACTTCCCCACGAAGCTTCCCCAAACCATCATCACAACTTTAACATTCGACATGTACCTCTGTTCAATAAATCTTTCAAACGTATCTCATTGGTGGTGTGGTCCTTGCTAGTGAAATGCCAGCTAAAGTGGTGGCACCAGAGTGCCGTGGCGCCAGGTGGTACCAAGGCTCCAAGCTTGAAGTTATGTGGTCAGGCAGCGGGACCTGTCATTGAACTTCCTTTCACCAAGTCAGCACAGTTGAGTCTAAGCTGCTAAAGGCATGATTCGGGCCCAACTGGGAGTATATCACATCCCCAATGGCCTCCCAGGTTACACAATAGAAATAGTAGTTACTGGATGTAACTCTAGTTCTATAAGTGCATACGTAACCTCAGGGCCAGCAGGCCCCTGTTCTCTTCCCCTTGCTGAGTTTCAAAAGGAAGATGATTATTACTATCTTCTGATTCAGCGGTAAGGGCAAAGAGTCGTCTCAGGGAGTTGAAACTCGATTGGGTTAACAAATAATGAATCCCTTTAGACAGCTATGCACGTACTCATAGAACTGGAGATACGTCCAGTAACTACTATATACGCAGCCCACACATCTGTTCTTAATCTGCCTGAAATGCGTGTGAACATCTGTGCCTGACACGTGCAACTGTCTGTCTGACTGTTATCATTTTATATGTGTATCTATTTCATCAGTGTGTGTGTGTGTGTGCGTGTGTGTGGGTGGGGGTGCATGTGTGTGTGTGTGTGAGACAGAGAGGGAGCGAGAAAGTGTCCATGTGTGGTTGCAGGTGTGTGTGCATCTGTAGGAGTGGTGTGCTTGTGTCAGAGTTTGAACACCACCAGGGATTGTTTCCCTTCATGTTTGGATCTAAAGGGAGAGATAAGTGATAGCATTAGCCCACAGATCAAGAGTAGACCCGGGTTAGGGGACCACACATGGTCAAAATGGAAATGCCAGTTCATCATGTGTAAATACAACATGAGGCTTACTTTGTTGTATCACAGAAGCCTTGTATCTACTGCAGCTGCTGATAAAATGCCTCATAACAAAAATTAGCATTCTCTTGCATTATAACACAGTTTGACTGGTAATTTGGTGAGCTGCAACTAAAAGAAAGTGCTCAAACTTCCCACAATAAACCCTCACTAAGCACCAGCATGTTGGCTCAAGACTTCAGTCCCAAAATCCTTTACTGAATGTAGGATCACAAAACAGATGTTCATGGAGAAGAAAAGACCCAGATGTGGACGGGCATTTAGCATCTTTCAGCTCATTGTTTTGGTTTTAGGGCCCAAAATTTGTCTGTTTAATTTCAGTCTCAGTCCTCTCATTATCTGTATTTTCAGCAGTAAACTACCTGCCCTGCACCAAACAACAGACGGACACCATTAGTGACAAGCTGGTGAACATAGTGGAGTATTGAGGACTGTTTGCTAACACACTCACCAACTTTTTAAAGTGATAATATATTGATGTGTCTTGTTGTTACGATGCCTCCAAGTAGCCAAAATAAAAATCACAATTACATCCTTAATAAAAACCACAAACCTACAAGAGAGAAGTCAACTATGATTCCCAAAATCAAATCAACAAGCTTACAAGTCGTGCAAAAAGTTAATTCTTTGTAGACACCTGATAAAACATTCAGCAGTTCACTTTCAAACTCTGCGTCAATTTTGTATAAATCTGGTACGGTGTTTGTTTCAAATGCAGCATTTAGAATTTTTACTATTCTAATTCACCCCTTTGACTGACTCTATAGCTACAGCAGCTGAGGCTCATGAAATCATTGATAGCAAAAACATGATTTCTCTGAAGTAAAGTTTCTATGGTAAGCAACGCTGAGGGTACAGAATCATTAAAACAAAACATTGAAATGGAATTTATAAAAATACTTTCATAACCAGCAGCTCAAGATACTTCTCCACTCAATAGTGATGATGAGACACTCTTCTGAGTTACAATCTGAGTTGTGATTTAGGACCATACACTCAACTTAGTATATGTAAAAATACAGTATGTGTTCAAATAGTAATTCACTAAAGGATACCAACACACACTTTTGCACGTCTTGTTATCGGCGACAGTGACTACATTTCTTGTTACAACCAGCAACTTCCAGATCTAATTCTGTACATGTGATCCCATGGTAGACTGAAGCTACCACCTGGGTCTTTTTCTGTCACTATCAGCACTCTCTTTCTTCCAGCCTGTGGGTTTTGAGGCGTTACTGTGTTCATCTTTGGGCTTTCCTCCGGAGCACAAATGCACAGAGAGAACATTCTATCACTGGCAAACATCGAAACAGCTCTGATCAAGCAACTGTTGGCATGCAGGTGAAAGGACTGTGTGCGTGTGTCTGTGTGTGTGTGTGTGTGTGTGTGTCTGTGTGTATCCCCTTTTACCAGCTTTCCTATCATGTGCATATCTCTGTGTATGGGTGACTGTGTGCTATATATGTTTGCTAGTGAGTCTGAACCTGTGGGCATCTGTGCATGTGTGTGTACCTGCTCCCTCAACTAGTAATGTATGCATGTCATGTCTGAATCTGTATGCACGGATTTGTGTGTGCAGACCTGTATGTGCGTGCCCCCACTGCATTGGCATGTGTGGTGTGAGAAAAGTCAACATCATCTTTTAAAGTCTGTTTGACATTGCTCTGTGTGCTCTCTCTCTCTGATCTACGCACTCTTCCTGTATATCTATTGAGGCAGCTGGCCGTGTGAGTAAATGCCAGTCTCACATTCCCTATGCCCTTAACAAACCTCTGGTGGGGCTGCGTGACACATATGGATGATTCTTGACACTTACTCAACATTAACATTTAAAAAAGTATTTAAAAACAATACCTCAGTCTCTTTTTTAAATATATGTTTTCACATTTAAGGAATGCATTTTGCCACATATCTGTTTTCCCTGAATGTTCGACCATGCATAATTTGGAATAAAATGTTGATATAATACAAATAAGACCGCACAAGCCCCTGTCCCTCCTTCCTCGACTTCCCTGGTCACAGTCACTGCTCGTGGGAGTTCGGCCTTTAGCAAGTCAGGTGACAGAGTGACAGAGTCTGCGTTGGGAGGAGGTCAGCACACAAATCAAGCGCCCTGCAGAGCATCATCCACGTCTCCTTGACCTGCTTTCATTAGCCAGGTAACAATAGTGTTTGCCCTAAGCATTGTTTGTCATTCTTGTGAAATTAAACCACTGTTAAAACATCTCAATACATTCAATCTAATTTAGGCAATAGACCACCATTAAATGACAAGCAACTTAGTCTGGTAAAAAATAGTGTCGTCCATGAAAACAAGTGAACCCCAGTAGGCTAGTTAGTTCCCGTGTCAGGCAACCGAGACATATTACGTGGTAAATAGTGTATGCACTCATATTTGGATATCAGAAACATTAACCTTCTTAATTTTATTGAAATCTGAAGCTACTTTAGCTGAATATTAGTATTTTGTTAGCATTATGCCCAGGATGACTAATAAGTAAATTCATCATTGTTCACATAAGGCTCTGTGTCTTTTCCATATTAATATACTTAAATGTATATTAATATGATTTTTACAGAAACATACAAACATATAATTCAAACATATGCATTATGACCACTGTTCAACACATAAAACTGACTTCAATAGTATATTTTTACTAAATAATGAAATGAAATGTTCAATTTGGTTAAATATGTGTCTGAGATTTTAATAAATAACTAAAAACATTTCATTATCACTAGAAAAAAAATAAAAGAACTGTCCTGAATGTTCGCTTTTCTTATTTCTCTCGTGTACTGCCACAAAGCACATGACATAAAAAAAAAAATCAGAAATATAATTTCACCCACACACCTTTTTAACATTCTTGTCAAGACTTGTCTTCTTGTTCTGCGGTGCTGACCTTGATCAGGCTTCTATCCATGTGACTACATGTGACTGTATTGTATCAGTCTCACTATTCTGCTGTTCTCACACATTGTCACTCCGAAAGCTACTGTGGTGTCTGTTTGGTTCTGGGTAGCAGCATTGTAGTTGCCCAGCAATCCAGGCATGGTGTCTTACATGCACACAGACACAGGTGTAGGGCTACATGGAGAAAACAACTTTTACAATTTATTCTCTCTCTGTTTTC
Source organism: Nannoperca obscura (assembly GCA_036024295.1). Lineage (NCBI taxonomy): Eukaryota > Metazoa > Chordata > Actinopteri > Centrarchiformes > Percichthyidae > Nannoperca > Nannoperca obscura. The sequence goes on along the minus strand of JAVQJL010055617.1, from coordinate 31,594 downwards.
TCTCTCTCTCTCTCTCTCTCTCTCTCTCTCTCTCTCTCTCTCTCTCTCTCTCTCTCTCTCTCACACACACACACACACACTTTTCCACAGTGTCCCAGTGTCCTTCAGACAGCATCACTGTAACCTGCTCCCCTCCCCTGGGCCCGGCCCAGTGAGGCTGGTACACATAGAAAGGCAGAGACAGTAACAGAGCACCATGAAATGACTGTGTAACTATCTCCACTGCTGGGCCACAGTAAGACACTCTGCTTAATCATACAGCAGCAAAATCACTGCCAATAGACTACTGATACATACTGTACACACTACCTATTTCTCAAATGTGTCACTTTTCCTCCAATGGAGGTGAGCGGTTTAATGGACTGACTAATCAAAAGGGAAAAATATATCAAATGTTACTGTAAAGTAAAGGATCATGTTGCTTTATGTTTATCGTCATGTAACACTGTGCACACCAAAGTAATTGCTGAGATCTGAGAACACAGTGGCGGCATAAAAAAAGAAAATGAAACACGGCAAGAAACACGAGAAGCAAGACAGACAGACAAGTTAGTGATTACTTTGATAATTTATTGTTTATTAGGTATTTGTGTTATTGTATATTTTCAATAGTCTATTATGCTGATCATGATCTTTTACTTAAGTAAAAGTAACAATATCATACTGTAGAAATACTCTATTACAATTAAAATTTAAAAGTTAAAGCACTCAATAAGCAGCAGAATGGACCCTGTTAGTGTTATATTACTGTATTATATATCGTATTTTTAGATTTGTATTACTGATGTATAAATATGTAAGAAGCATTTTAATGTTGTAACTCGCCAAAGTTTGCTTTAAAACTCAACATATAAAATAAGTTTACACAAAAGTTATCACATTGATAAAAGAAAAATGCATCTAAGTGCAATGGATACAGACTTAAAATAATTATTCGAGAACTTTCTGTCAATTATATATGAAGCATGTGACTTAAACACCATGTTTTCCACTGTTTGAGAGTTGTCTGATGCTCATTTAACTACATTAACTACACATGTCTTTTTCTGAAAGGGTTTATTGGCCCCTGACTGGAGAATTAGCTCAACTAGTTGCTTATCTCATTGAACTCTCGATGCATTTTCTTTTGCCAATTTTCTGGAAATTTTGTTCAAATTTGTACAAATTTTGGATGTAAACCTCCTTCTGTATTTATTAGTTGTTGTTTATCAACACCTCTACCTGCTCCTGATGAGGGCTTTTAAATAAAACCAAAAGCTTGAGGCAGCAAATGTGCCTCTCATTTATTAGTACTGTTGGCATAGATAAATTATAAAAATGAATGAATGCACATTCTGCTATAGTTGTGCACCATGCACTGTATTCTTGTGCAATGAGTGATTATTACCTTTCAGTAGTCTTCACTTTTGGTTTTGATTCTTTGAATTTGGCAAAACTGTTGGTTAAAACCTGTGTGATAATCTTATTACTTGGGTGTTTTACCCCGTCCAACTTGTAATAAACTGGAATTATCCTTTAAGAGATCACATTGTTTTTCTCAGTGCATTCTCAGCAAATTTTTCAGTAAATTCTAAATAATCCATCTCCCCCTTTTTTTTATAAAAGAATTGGCCAAAATCTCTCTTTTATGACCTATTGCATATTGAAAAATAAAACATAAGGCTTCTAAAGGAAGAAATCACTGTATACTTGCTTAGAGCTGCAATTAAAAGAAGAGCATTTGCCCCCCCTGATATTTTAATAAGGACGGGTTATGAAGAAAGTGACATTTTTAAGCCAGCTAAAAAAATTATAATAATAAACTAGGTGTTTTCTTGGCATACAAAGAGAGCTATCACCAAATGTATTCCTTTAGGTGGGTTTTGAACTTGAACCCTTGAACTTGCGTAGATTTCCCTTGTCATACTGCAAAGACAATGAGCTCTTGTGACATGGAAGCAATAGATGGACTTTCAAATGGAATCAAAATTCCTATTATAATGATTTCAGGCTGTGTTTGAGATTGTTTGAGGTGAAAAGGTCAATGATGCAGTGAAAGACTACAGCTGTGCCTTAAAATCAGTTAAATATAAAAACACAGAAGCTGGTGTAAAAAAACACCATGTTGTGATCATGTTTCTTGGTAGAGGTATCAAAATGTAATACCCTCAGTAAGAATGCTTGTTGTTCTTTTTTTATGCAGGAAGAAGAGAGCTATGAATAATGAGAAAAAGATTCACAAAAGGACCGTTGGAATATGCTGGGCACACCAGACGGTGCCAAAGAGACAAACACGTTGACAGAGAACATACAGGAGGAGGGGACGGCAGGCACTGAATGAGAAAAGGATGAGCGAGATGAAAGATGGAAGAGAGGGGAAGCCGCTAATTCCTTGGCCAGGCAGGCAGGCGTGGAGGAAGGGATTTGGACTGAGCTCTGGTCCAGATCCCTGCCTGTTAGACTGACACAGCAACAACCCTGCCACCGGCCTAATCCTCCAAATCACCCCTCAACCACGGGGGCAGAGACAAGCAAGGATTGGACGAGAGGATTGTGCGGGGAATCAAATAACGGGTGAGGATGGAGAGGGGAGGAAAGGAAACGAGAGACGGAAAAATGGATGGACTGACAGATAAAGAAGACAGAACAAAGAAATAAATAAAAGGAAAGATAAAAGATCGATGGATGAGAGCTGAGCATTGTGTATAAAATAAAAAGGACAGATGATAAAGGAGAAGCTATGGAAGCTAACACAAATAAAGGAAAGGAATAAAGGCAGGAAAGGGAAAACAACAGAGGACCAAATTGGCTGAGAAGAATGGAATGAAGACAGCGATGGAAAGAGTGCAGAGACAGACGAGAGGGGGAGACTGAGCGAGCAAGGGGGTGAGGGACACCGTGAGAGAATGAAAGAAAGAGAGAGCAGGGGTGGGGGGGTGCTTTGAGCTGGTGTTTCTGCTTCATCCAATAGTGGGTCTCGCTGGCACTAATGAGTGTGGCTGCTCTCAGGAGTGAAGATGGAGAGTGTGTGTGTATAGATGCTGTGAGACTGGGGAGGAGGGTGTGGGGTAGGAGGATTAGTATGATTGAATAGCCCCCTCCCTCTTTCATCTACTATCTGCCAGGGTCAGTGAACATACAGAGCATTTCCAAACCCACCACAACACCACCCCCACCTCTCCCTATCTTTCTCCCCGCAAAACATGCGTTGCCTCTGGGCACTTCTTACAGCAAGGCTGGTCACACTGCCAACATCCAAAGAGCTGGAGGTTGTAGCCTTAAGTAACCCCCTTCTCTGTCCTTACCACCTCCTGAGGAACAAAAACAAGGACTCAGGAAAGTTACACTTGGCCAAGGTAGAAAAGTTGGTTTATTGATGAACCCGAAATGCGACAAAGTGCAATTTAAACAGACAGAATAAATAATGAAGAATAAAGACTGTGACTTCAGCGACCACTGAAGCCTGTGCTCCACGAATAGAGGAAAAAAAGCAGCAGGTGAAATCAGATCAGATCAGATCTATGTGCAGCGATGAGACTGTTCCTCACAAGAATACATGAAACAAATATAAGTGCCATATTTTCATTGTGTTTTATACTTTTTTTTTTTACCATTTGAGGTCTGACTGGCTCATTTAATTGACATCAAGGGTGTAATGGCACCAGACTGGAAAATTGGTGCCGCCTACTGCATATGTCAATGAACCAACTCCTAAGAATTGCATTGTTCTATTTAACGGTAGTTGATGGAAAGAAGCATTCCTTGCCATTTTATTTTGTCCAAATTTGGTTAAAATTAGTGATGTATTTAGATGGAAACCTAGCTACTGTATTATTTTCCTCACCAACTTTGCTCCTTCTCTCCTCTGATTTCTCCCTTCGAATCCTCCCTCTTTCCTCCCAGAGGCTCTTCTCCTAAAACCAGGTCTGCCATTGATTGTTAAAGGGTGTGAAAGGGCAATCAATAAGGCTTTCCTGGTGTGCATGGAAATTATAGACGCTATATGTAGAAGCAGGAGGGTCTAAATCGATTATGGGGTTTGAGGAGGTGTATGGTGGGCATTTATGTACAGTAGCACAATGAAAAAAGAGGAAAGAAGGAGAAGAAAGAATGTATATGTTGTAGAATAGTATCCTGTATGACTTTACATACATACGGTCATACACATAAACAGACTGCCCCTCCCACCCTCGACAAGGGCCCTCTTTAAATATTAATTCAGTCAATAATGACCCTTTGCCCTCCCAATCTCTCCTAGGATCCAGCATAGCTGCCTCTTCCCACACAGCCTCTCTCTTTCTCCTCCACTCACACCATCCCTCTCTTTTTCTGAGACACACATAACATATACAGTCTTAATCTCTCTCACAAGCCCATGCACACACATTCCTTATTGTCCTCTCGGCCATAAAGCCAGGGAATCCACAAACACTTTTGACGGTACTGTAGCATCGCCATTAGTTATGCTGGCATGTCAGACTGTAATGCTCCACTTTGTTCACACTACCTGCCTGCTGCAGTTACATATTTCATGATTAACTGTAGTGGTATTTTCTAGTCAAACAGATTTTGAAGTGGTTTTTAGAAGTAAAGAGTCACCTTGTGACTTCACCAATGGCTCAAAAAATTAGCAATGCTAACTGGTGGCGAGGCGAGCAGAGATAAGCGTCATTTACACAGACGAGGGGACTTTGATCCAGTCAGCCATGTTGACTGTTCTCCTCTGAGATAGCTCCCATTTATCTGATTACTCATACCGCTGGATCATGCATCTTGGACCAGAAAAAAACAAATTAAAATATATATTTTAGCAATATTGGAGAAGCACCAAGACCTGGTTGAGAAACAACAAATTGGATATAGCCAAACTCTGGGCTGAGAGCCAAGCTTTCCTTCATAGCAGTGTGTCATTGAGTTATTTTGTGTTCGTGCCATGTTTGAACTTAATTTGGTGGTGATGCAGAATAGGACTACTTATCTTGCTTTCTCATTCAAATCGGCTGACAAAATGGACTTTTAATGGGCTGCAAAGATTACACTCATACTCAGTAGAAACTAAATCTTACCTTTTAACATAAAATCACTATATTCATGTAATATTTGAGTTTGAAGGTCTTGACATAAAAAAACAACTTTCTTGATTTTTTCAGAACTTGTGCCATGTCTCTTGGTCTTCATCAACGTATGATATAAAAATGTAAATACAAGAGTGTACAAGATACAGTATACACCCTACAGTAACTTCCTGAAGTCGCTTTTGTAAGAGAGTTATACTTCCGCATCAAAAATGGCAAAGTGAACGAGAAAAGAGAGAGCGATCAGGTTAGTGCCAGTTTATCATGAAGAAGTATGGAATCAAATTTGTGGATTTGTGGTGGAGAGAAAATGTGTATTCATACGCATATGACGCAACAGTCTTATAATTATAAGCACGTTAGGTGTCCAATAGACCAGGAACAGATCAGGATTAAAAATGAACAATGGTCATAGGAGAGAAATTGAGTTGTGGTGTGAGAACCAGCAGTCCCAGTTTGAATCAGCTGTAGTTTGCATCATTAAACTCTGTAGGGGATAAGCTTTTTTTTGTGTAGGCTGTAACCTGTTCCTTCCCTTCCTGTACTTAGCACCACCCCAAGGCCTACATTGCTGGCATCAGTGTACAGTCTGAAGGGGAGCTTACAATCAGCAAAGACTCGACTATGTGCTTTTAACGGTTTCTGTTTCAGCAGTTTATAGGGATATTCGGTATTTTTCTTTTTGGGTGTCTCTGGAGGTGCCTGGCGACACTGGCAAACTCTGCAATGAACCGTCAGCAAAGCCAAGGAAGAAGCAGATCTGTTGGATTGTCTGTGGGACAGGCCATCTTTGCACACTGGTGATTTCATCTAGGACTGCGTCACATGTCACTAGGTGACCTGTAAATTTCACCTGCTTTTGAAACAAAAGACATTTTCCAGGCCATGATTTCAAATCATAGCTTTTCAGCCGTTCCAACTCTGCTTCCTGGTGATGTAAATGGTTGTCTATTACATAATTCAAGTACACCAGAGGAGACTCAGTTTCTGAAAAGTTGCAAGAGCATTAAAAAGGCCAAACTCGTACAACCCTACAGGTAAAATAGCAACTTGCCAAGTCGAGTTTGGAATAATAGCTGGCTTTTGTCAGTGTTGTCTAGGCTTCCTCAATTCTAGGAATGGGATGAGCATATTTATATTTATTTATTTTACCTGTAGGGATGGACTGTTTGATCACACCCTTTTAGCCCAAATCCTCCTCATACGTGGCAAAAACATCCTCACACATGGTGAGCAGCCCCCTTAACTTCACTGTGTCAGATTAGGCAATAATAGTCATAAATTCTAGCCGTAACTTTGCTGAGATACATATACATCATAGACATGCGTGATTTCATCGGGAAGGATGTGCTAGGTGCCGACAAGAAGAGGTGTGTATGATACTGGGTGTCTTAAGTTTGGAAAAGCCCAGAAAAATAAAGAGAAAACAATGCTGACCTTTCCTCTGTTTCACAGTTCCACCTAGAAAAAACATCATCATCATTCCTCTTTCGCTTCTCCATGTTTGCAGTGCACAGAAGAGCGCACTTTGCTTCTACATTTGGAACACATTGTGGAAGGCCAAATAAATTCTGACATGTGTGCGACATAGTGACCCTACTGAATTCACATCTTATGGTATGATTATAAAATTATGAAATATACCACAGAGATTAAAATGTTTCCTGTTTAAAAAAGTCAGAAATCTAAACAGGTATTTGTACAGTTATTCCTGCATGTTAGATTAATAGTTGGTGCTGCATATTTTTTAATTTATGTGAACCATAACAGATATAACCTACATAATAAAAAAAAGTTTACCCATTACCCAAATTGTTTTCTGAAGTATATTGGAAGACCTCTTTCAAGATAAATACCCATAACATACATTTCATTTTTTGAAATATGTTTAAAACATAACGCATTTCACACATAACACAATAACACATTTACATCCTCTTCCATTTGCCTCCACACAAAGCCTTCTCCAAGCACTGCATTAACACTAAGCCACAGAGCATTTGGGAATGCTGACCTAAAACACTGCATTCACCTTTGACTCCACCTGTGTCTGTTCCCATTACCACCCATTATCACCATTTGCGGTACCAAGAAGAGGTCCCTGGTGGCACCCTGTTCCCCATGCGCTCAGCAGGGCATTGCTCCTCCTCTCTATCCCCCCCTCCTTCCATTCATCCATCATGAGCAGGCTGCTAAATGGAGCAGAGCACCTTGCCTCTGACCCCTTTCAATGAGCCATGGGGTCTTCCAGTGGTGCAACGCCCCCTTGGTCCCGAGAGGAGTGATTTGGAGCGACCCGCTCGCATCGGTGATGTGCCATAGCATTCAGGGTGCATTAAGCCTCTGGACATTCCCTCCATCTAGACCCTTCTCTCTTTCCCCCCTGCCTTTAGACATCCTTTTCTCTTTGCATCCATTCATTCACTTAAACCATTTTGGTGCACATGACAAGGTGGGCTCAGGTAGAAATAGAAAACATTTATTTGATTACAATTATTGCAAACTAATTTTTTATATCTCAAAACGCATGACATCCAAAAACTGAAAGAAGAAATATGTAAGGATTTTAAGTTTTTAATTTCAAACTGTTAATTAACATGGCACCCATTTTACTACTACTATTTATCACTTAGTTATATTTATGTGTGTGTGTGTGTGTGTGTGTGTGTGTGTGTGTGTGTGTGTGTGTGCTCAGATCATAATCCCAGTATCTGCAATATCAAAGCAAATAAAGGATTTAAATTTAAAGCAACCAGAGACGTAATTGTGAAGTTTCATAAATAATGAATACTAAAATGTAAATATCACTGAATTTATAGCATTGACATATTTCACTTTGAAAACTATCTATTTCATAAATTTATGAAAAGTTACGGTACATAAAGTAATTTTCAAGCGCAATTTCAAATGGTTTTATTTCAGATCGGCCAGACCATATTTAGAATGTGGACCACAGAAGAAAATAATTTATGCAACAAGTTGAAAGGTTAACTCCCCCACTTCCTGCTGACTAAAACAACCCCTTCCTCGGCAAAGGAAAGTAGAGCCCATACAGCAGCTTGGCTTCCCTGAATCGGTGGTGTGCCATGTTATTGATAAGTCCGCCAGCACCGCCTAACTAATTTGCATATTGTGAGAGTTATTGTGCTGCCCATGGCATGAATTGGATGGAACGGATGGATTTGAGAAGCTGCCATTTCCAATCAAGAATGAGAAATGATGTTAGTAGGTTTACAGTTGGCTTTTGGGATGTTTTGGTGCTCACAAGCAATGAATGCTGTAGCCCCTCAGCAGACTTTCAGTGGTTTGGCCAATCAGAAGAAAGTGGGCTTCCAAGGATAGGAGCTAAAATGGCTTGTTTCAGACAGAGGATGAACTGAGGTGCTGCATAAATGGCCAATATAAGAGACATTTAGATTTTTTGAACTGTGAATCATACAGAGCATCTCTAGTGGAGTCTCAGAATAAAAATATAGAGCTGGAAATTAGCATAAAACGATCCCTTTAAGCACACATAGCTAAATGCTAACATCAGACTTCTAACATACTCACAATAACAATGTAAATAGGCTGATGTTAAGCAGGTGCAATTTTGCCATGTTCACCATCATACTTTAAACATGTTAGCATGTCGTCATTTGCTAATTAGTTCTAAATGCAACGTACAGCTGAGGTTTATGGGAATGTCATTATTTTGCAGTATTGGAGAAATGTATATTTAAGTATGTTTCATCCTCTGGTGAAAACCAATATCTGTACAAAGTTTCATGTCAATCCATCCAATAGTTGTTAAGATATTTTAGTCGGGAGCCGAGTGGTAGACCAACCAACTGACAGAGTCACAGAGCCACAGAGCCATGTATGGCAGTGTGGCTAATAAAAATGTTAAGGTGAACATCAGGGATACCGAGGATTAGCAATCAAGCATGTGAGGCTGAATAAAAATAGTCAGAACTCTTCTCCACCCACACCCAGTCATGTGATCTAACAAAGAGAAGTTTAGATGAGTGGCTTGAAAAACTTGAAATTACCTCTTGGAAAACCTCAAACCACATAAATTCAGATTTTTTTCAATGTATTGTAATAAATTATAAATTCTGAGGTATTTAAAGTGACACAGTGTATTCAGCAATGGTTAAATGTGACAATTAGGTATTTTGCTGCTGATAAAAATTATTCCATACTGCTACACCATCTAAAAACAGCACAAAGTTTAACAGCCTATGTTGAAGTTAGTCATGATGACTTTTACATATTTTCCTGTCTCCACTGTCAGCAGACTGTAAAATCCTGATCCTTTGGCTTATTGTTCCATTACCCCAGAACCCTGAACCATCCAGGCATCTATGTCTACCATCCCTTAAACACTTCACTCACCCAGTCTACCACCTGTCCGTCCCATCAACTCGTCGTCCTCCTTCACCATTTCTCCTGCCAGCCATCCATCCACTTGTCTTTCCCCATCCATCAATGCATTTATTCCTCCCTCCATGCCTTTAGCACTTCCGCACTCCCCCGTCCATTATTTTATCCCTCCCTTCCTATTTCCCTCAGTCCATTCAGCCCCTCTATCCATTTATGCTATCCTCCTTCCATCCCTCATTTTACCCATCCATCCTTTCCTTTTGTCACTTTCTTCCCAGCTCCCTGAGAGGTAATTTTTCTCCAGTAGCGATATGACATGAGTCAAAATCCTTTGACCCCTAGATAAAGTGACTAAGGCCAGGGGAGCGGGGTAAGCACAATCTAAATCTCCTCTTAAGTTCGGAGAAAAGATTCTTCCATTAATTGTAAGGAATAGTTCGACATGTTGGGAAATCTGTGTATAATAAGAGAAGATTGATCAGGACAGTCAGCTTTAGTATTTTTTGTTTTAGAGAGCCAGTCTAGCTGCTGTTCCTGTTTACAGTCTTTATGCTAAGCTAGGCTACATGTGAGATTGATAAATATTTTCATCTCACTCTGAAAGAAAGCGAAGAAACAAAATGTTGAACTATTCCTTTAGTGCTCTCATATATTCACCTCCATTACTTGATGGAGCATGTGATTCCTTCTTATTATTTCTCTTTATTTTTATCAAAGCTTAATACAACTGTCTGATATACTGTCCACAGTTTTTTGTAATTTTGCCCAACAATCATCTGTGGATTAATGCATTTGTGATCTGTATTTTGTATCTGCAAAGCATACTCACAAATATTAACATATTATCACACATACATACTAATCCACAGAGAAAAATACCTTGCGAGCTTGTGGAACTGGGTTCGATAAAAATAAGTCCTTCTGAGGAACAATCAGACCAACCCAAACACAATTATTTGACAAGCACACAATCAAGCCATTTTAGATGCAGCACCTGGATTCTCCTCTGAATCCCTTGATGCATGGAGCAGAGAGAGAGCAAAACAAACAGTCGGCATCATGAGCCTGCAACTGAATTCTCTGTTGTAATCCCCTAGTTTTTAATCAAGGCATATCATTACTGCCTATAATACAGCATTAGTACTCATACCCCAAATTATGATTGTGCTGAAAAATTGTGGTTATTTCCTTTTCCTGGATCTAACCCTTTCTCTGCCGAGTTCATTATAGCTACTTATAGCTCTCAGCAACGGCATGACATCAGTTCTTAAGTCGGGCCATTTTGTACCTTGTTCCACAGGTGTCCAAGACAGTTCTTAACAAATGTAGCTCTGCAGCACCTCACAAAGTGAGAATAGTGCCGGATGAATGTGGCAATCAGTGCTTGGTGGGTACGAAAGAGTCATAGAGGCTGATTGCACTGTGGGAGCCGCAGAGCAGTGCTCCTCAGACTCTCCATGCTAGGAATAACAAGCTCCATCGCCCACAGTGTGAAACAACAGACTGCTAATTGGAATCAGCACGCCTCTCCCTGAGCTTACTCTAATATCTGCCGGATGCCTGATATGTGCTATAGGTAAGGTACGGGGGAGTATTGTTGCAGCTGTTGTCCATGTATGACACAGACCTCTTCAGCGGTGCTTTTATTAATGATGCGTTGTGCTGGAACACCCCTCATGAAAACAAGGAGAACATATCTAACCAAATAGGGATTTTCTATTAGCTCAGTTTGGTCTGCCTAAGCCACGCCAAGCCAAGCCGTGATGACATGCGTTTCCACTGCAGCCTCACAGCAGGGGCGAGCTGCGCTGCTGTGGTCCTGCTTGGTAGCAGATATGGCCAATCTGTGACAGTCTCCTCCCCTTAGCTGTGTGCTAAACAGACATGTGTCTGTGCCGGAGACTGCAGAGAAAGCTCTGTTTCGAAAAGTCTTCTTGTTCATCTCAGTACTTTTATAGCTTTAACCTGAATCTTTGGTTTAGTTTCTCTCCTGTGTTCTTCTTTGTATTTTCAGATATCAGCCTTATTTTTACGTTTTACTGAGTGGCTCAGCTGTATTGAAGCTGTACTGCTGATGCACACCGAACCTTTCATGCTGTTGCTGCTTCACATTAAAAGCTTTTTAGGTGTGTTCTATTATTGCAATGTACTTATCATAGAGATAGAGGAGCTTCATTAGCAGTGCTATTCTTAAATAAAAACAGGTCTAATCAACCTGATATGGACATACTACTTCAGGGAGTAACAGTGAGCTAAAGGGCTAGAAAACTTCCAACATGCCATCAATGTAAACAACTTTCCTTTCTGTTAAGGTTTAACGAAGGAGGGGACCCACAGAGCGGAACGCACACAGCTGGGTGAAATGTAAACACCAGGATTTATTATGGACAGACAATAGATACAGTCACTGAGGCATGGGAGGAGCAGAGCGAGGTGGTTGCCAGGTGAGCGGCGCAGATCCGGAGAGCAGAGACCAAGGGACAGATTTCCTGCAGCACAAGGAGAGAAGTCGTGAGATCAAGTATGCAGCAGGGAAGACTAGCTCGCATGAGTGAGCCACGGATCATACCACACGGGTAAACGGACGATCTGGCGAAGACTGGAGGGATGAGCCGGGTTTTAACTGCAGGTGATGGATGAAACATAGGACATGGGGGACTGGACGGGACTGTCCAAACCATGACACTTTCACCATGCAAGCGCAGCTCGACTGATCGCAGCTGTTCACAGCATGGCCTGCCGCAAGTAACACCCCACCACCACCACCACCATGGAAAACACCCCAAATGTATTTGTAGTAAGTTGATCAAACCAATTTTAAGGAATATGTACCATGTAAGCACAATGTCACCCAAAAGAAAGGTCTTAAATCAACAAAACAAGAATAATCACTGCATTAAGGCCCTTATTATTTCAGTTGATATTGTGATTTGCTGGCACATATCCTAATTTGCACTACAGACAAAAACTGTAGTAAAATAAACAAACAAAAAAATAGACACACTGTGAAGCTGGGCTTATGGGGCCCTCAGAGGTCCGGGGCCCCGGGGCAGTTACCCCTTTTGTTTGGTTGGTAATCCACCCTTGCTCGTCACTGACAGAACATTGATATTGAGCAAAGTCTGTAAAATCATGTTCAAAGAAAACAATTTAAACAAAAGCTATTCCTGTAGAATTTGTTGTTTTGTCATCAAATCCCACGAAAAGACCTCAAACAACAGTGCATTAGTCTCTCAATACTCTCTGACTTATGTATGTCATGGTGGGAAGTGCAGGCAGTAGAGAAAGGACCTAAATGCAGAGAGAATAGACAGACCGGTGCACTTTAGTGATTTATTATTAAGATTTATTAAGATGAGCTTACACGCAGTTTCAGGTAGGCAGGCTGGCAGGCAACTGGTATTAGGAAGGTCCAGGTTTGGGAGACTTAACGGAACATACATAAAGCAAGACAGCAGCATAACAACAGGACACCAGGATGAACCAACACTGGAACAAAGGAAGTGAACCGGTATCTGTAGGGAGTGGCTGATGAGGGAATGAGATGCAGATGAGGAGGTGGGCGAGGAAGTCCAGGGCTGTTTTCGAAACTGTCTACTATACTAGAAGTACAAACTGATTTAGCCAAAATGTAGTATGCAGTTTGCAAACAAAAGCTAAATCTGCAGTATGCCATTAATACCCAGATGTCATATTGATTCAGAGAAAATCTCCAGCATGCACTGGATCAGTCTACCTCACCCACTGTATCCCACAATGCAAAATGTGAACGGTCCCCATAGTTTTTTTGGTTTGTTTGTTTTTTCAACTTTATTCACACGGTCCCAAATGGTGGACAGCAACACTACAGAGTCAGTGGTTGACATGGACAGTATTTTGTAGATACTGCACACTGGGTTCGTCTGTAGTATGTAGCTGGCGGTCTTGAAAACAGCTCAGGTAACTGCAGAGGGAAGTGAGAACAGGTGTGCAGGAGGGGTGACGGGAAAAAGAAGGAAAGTCAGAGGGCATCTGGTGGACTAGTGGAGAACAGCACAGGGAAAACATAAATGTGGCTGGAGAGGAGGTACAGGGGGACAGACTGTGATTGTAACACATCAGCTTCAGGAGGAAATGTTACTCAAACAAGAGCAAGATTGCTGAGGAGTAGACTCAGCGGCAGATTTATACACATTTGATGCACTCATGGGTATTTGGTTTCAACAACTGAGCTTTTTGTAACAGATTTATACGCTATTACAGGCTTTGACAATACTTGTAAGTAAGATAAATTCGTTGTTGGGTTTTTTTGTTGATCTTTTCATGGGATTTGTTGACAATAAGAAAAATAAATTTCATAACAATATCATAAGTTAGCACTGAACATTGTCCAATATGATCATTGTTCCTAGTGAAACTGGGCTGACCTGACTGCAGTAAGATGTGTTGTTGATTTTGGAATGAGAGTTAGAATGAATTCCTCTGGTTGAGCTGGACCTTCAGCATACATCTGCCTCCTACTACTGCACTCTGAACCTCTCAAATGGCTTCTTGAATGAAGAGCCACATTATACATTCTTCCGCTGTGTGCTCCAATTCAAGGGTTAACATGCAGCAGCAGTTAACATTTCATAAATACGCTATTCAGAGCCTACACTGAGCTTGATGCCCCTGTTCAATGTGCAACGTGCATCTCTGCACTTCAAAGACAAAGACTAATGTATTCTCTCTTAACTCATGCATGCTGCCCACCACACACTCACACTGGGACACTATACTCACATATTATAACATACATACTTAGATTCATAGATGTGTGCAAGTATGTGTACATGTGTGGTTGCATCTATACATGCAAAACACACAGCATGCATGTACAGAGGTGTAAGCAGTCTTACGTCATATACTCTCTTAGAAATTGCACAGGGAAGACCTTGAAGGAAGAGTTGTGTAACATTCCAGCTGCGAATGCCACAGGCTTTGGGCATTCCAGCAATGCACTCTGGCAATCAAATGCACAGCTACAGGTTTACTCAAACACACATTTAAACGCACATTATACATGCACATCCAACGTCACTCAGCCACAATATTCTTTTTACATCACAAATTCACAACACTATCCTCTGTAGATGGGGGGAGATAAATAATGCAAAGCTGATTTGAGAAACAAAGGAATCGGGTAACAGTGTTGTTTGTAAGACAAAATCATATTACCAAAGAATTTCAATGAGTGGCCAGCGGAGAGGGATATTTGAGATAGTGCATGTCTTTCTTAGATCACTGTCTCGCTGCTACATGCAGTGGATGAGGATGATAAATTACCCGATTTGACAATGGTGGGTGTAACCACCATCATCCATATCTCAATAGCTTAACAAGGGTTATCATGTGCTGTTGTAGTGAGAATGATTGTAGGGGTGGGGGTGGTGCTGTACAGTGTGTGTGTGCACGTTATTGTGATTTCATATCTGTATTTACAAGTATGTGTGTGCGCTGTTTGTCTTTGCATAAGTATGTGTAAAATGTTGTGCATTTTCATGTGTGTATTCCACTCCAGCTGCCAATGCAGAGGATCAAAGCAGTACAGCCAGCATGTGTATGGCATGTGTGTGTGTGTGTGTGTGTGTGTGTGTGTGTGGACTAGAGTGGGACCCCCCTAACAAGGCATTACAATCTTATTGATTCCTCATTAAAGCCCCCGGCTAAAAATACAGCCTGTTGCCGCTGAGGGAGAAGAGGCAGTACACTGCATGTCATCCACCTGAGGAGCGAAGATGTGATCTCTGTATGTTTTGAGGTGCACAGCTACACAGCTAAAAATATAAAAACACACACACCTGGCTCGGGACTGTGCACACTTACTTGTAGACACACGCCACTATGGCGCATGTTCACAATTGTCAGCGCACACACATACGCGCACACAGTCCACCCTTTGTATGATGTGTGACTGAGCGCATGTATCCCTACTTGTTTTTTTCTCTCCCACCCCCCCTCACCCCTTTTTAATTAAAGCATGCAGTAAGTGTGAAATTAACTCTCTCCTACACCAGGCCTGACAGCTCTGAGTGGGAGGAGGGAGAATCAGACGCCTTTGTCTCTGCACGTAATTAGAGAGATGGAGAGAAAAAGAGGGGAAGAGGGAGAAAGAATGAAGACCAGCCGGGCCACCACAATGAGAAACCAGCAGCGAGATGGAAAAGATAAAAGAAAGACAGACTGGAAAGGGAGATGAGAAGAGGAGGGGAGGAGGATGATAAAGTGGAGGGAGGAAGATAAAGTAAGATGGAGAGGGGGATCATGGGAAGGAGAGGTTTTAAGGAGAGGAGGGGTTGGGGAGAGGAAGGAGAGAATAAAGGGAAGAAGTGGTGAAAGCAAGAAAGACAGAAAGCTATGTGGAGGTAGGTGGAGGGGTGCTGTAGTCCATACTACCTGTAAAAAAAAAAGCTCATCCTCTCACGCCTGGGGATAATTTGATGATCCGCTGCCACACTGCCTTGTTCTGCAGTGAGACTGAGAACCACACGCGAGAAAACCACAGAGCAAGAGGAGAACTGAGAGGAAGAAGGGAGAGGTAGTAAGGGAAGTGGCAGGCTTGATAGATGGAACAATTTGGAAAAGGAGAGTCTTATGAGTTTAAGAATTGATGAAGACAAAATGGGCCCGGGTAGCAGGGGTAATAACTTGTGGGGCTTCATGCTGCTACTTATGGGTTGCGTCCAGGCTTGGCCCACCTCTGGTGGTTTTCTCACCTTCTTCTGTCCAGCTGCACCTCCCCTCTGCAGCTGCAATGCTAGTTTAAATGGAGATGTGGTTAAATGAATGTGTGGTGGAAAAGTAGTTAAGTCAAGTCAGTTTTATTTATACAATCTGTACAGTCCTTAGAAACTGGATCTGGATGAGGAAGAATTCAACCAAATTATTTGCCCCCTTTTAATGGGCAAAAAATGGAAGAAGCCTCACGAAAAGCAACAGAGGAAGGATCCCTCTCTCAGTACAGACAGACATGCAATAGATGTTGTGTGTACAGAATAGATCAACATAATACATTTACAGTATGGATACTCATAATGGCAAATTATAAATAGATTGTTATAAACCAATAGATGAAGAATGAATCCCGGAGAATGTCCAGCAAGTTCAGGTGTTGCCAAACAGATGGGACATGAGCTACAGGACGTCCTCTCCACCATGACAACCAGGAAGAGGACAGACTACACAAACACACAAGACCCAAAGCTCAAGCATATTGTTCACACAGGTAGGAGAAAGGAAATAACACACAGAGAGGGAGAGAGATACAAGGACTATGTGCACACGAGGGAGAGAGAGAGAGACTGAATCTCCTGAGGATGAAGATCCAAATCCAAAACATCTGGACAGCAAGTAGAGAGAAAGAGGTCCCAGGATGGCCGATGGTTCAGCACAGAGAAGCCTGAATGAAAAGGAGGAGAAACTAGAGGGAGAAGAGAGAGATAACACACAGCTGTGTGAGACACAAACAGGGGGGTTAGATAGATGCAGTGGTTTTCATTAAGTTAATAATCTCATCGGCAGGACAAAGCTGAACTATAAGTACTAGGCTTAATATATTCATTGGGACTGAGACTGACCCACCGGAAGGATAATGGTAACAGGTAAAAGGTCACCAAAAATAAGCAGCTAACTGAAGGTTATGCGAAAGATTAGTTTTAAGTTCGGATTTAAAATCCCCAACAGAGTCAAACTGTCTCATGTGAACAGGGAGGTGATTCAAGAGGAAGGAGGCACGATAGGAAAAGGCCCTGCAGCCAGCTGACTTATTTTTGACACTGGGGACAGACAGGAGCCCTGTATTACTGAGTGCAGAGCATATGATGGAATATAAGTTTTAAGGAGATCAGGCAGGTATGAAGGGGTGAGACAATTTACAATTTTGTAAGTCATTAGAAGTACTTTAAAGGGAAAATTCACTACCTGCCTTCTGGCTGTCCACTTAGTGTTGATGGTAAATATCATTAATTGAAGAAATACATTCCTCAGTGAGTGCTATGTTGACCGAAAAAACTGAGTTGGCTGGCTTGCTAAGGTGTACCGGCAAAGTTACACTCTATGGATTCCTGCAGTTTGACCATTTATTTTCACACATAGCCATTACGTTACTGTTACAGCAACACACACACATGCATGCACACACCGGCAAGAAGCAGAGCGTTAGGTGAAAAAATTGTCATCTGCCCTCTCGGCCCTGCTGGTCTTGGTTGTCTTTTCTAGTTTATCTTTGTGATCATGAATAAGAGTCTCCGGCACATCTCTGTCCAAGTGAGTAAAACTTTCATGCATAGGTTCTCACACACGGGCTCCCGGGGTTGGTGTAAGAGACAGCAGCCGACAAAAAAAGGCCCATGCTGACATTGATTTCTGTTGCCATTTTGGGGCAAGTTGAGCAAAGGCACCACCAGCTCAGGTTTGGGATGGGCCCGCCGGCCATATCCTTCACGGCTAATGCAGCTGTAGCCTCTGTCTCTCTTCTGCATTTCTTCGTCTGTTAAAATAAACACGGCTGAATATCCAAGTCAGCAAAAACACCCCTGTAAATGTATCCTCATCCATTACAGCACTCATATTTTGGCATGTTGTTTTTGCGCCAGCAGGCCCCCTGGCCCCCCACAGGCTGGGACTAGAAATCCAAGCTGAAAAAGTCTGTAGTTCTTTAGTGCCTCCATCTACGTCACTACGTAGTGGTGACGGAATTACAACCAATTTTGCAGCAAGAAAAAACTGTTTCTCTGCCAATATAACATGCACTGAGGGATGTATTTCTTCAAGTGACTCAATATGCCATCAACACTGAGTGGACAGTCACATGACAGGCTTAGACTTTTCCCTTTAAAGTCTGATCTGACATGGGTAGGGAGCCAATGAAGGGACGCTAAAATTTGTGATATCAATTTTTTTGTTTTAGTTATTCAGAACCATTTGAAGCCTTTTAGCACTAGCATGCGGCAGACCTGCCAACAAAAGATTACAATAATCAAGTCTGGATGAAGCCATGTACAGAGAATATCTCATTTTAGCTATGTTGCATAGATGGAAATAAGTTGTCTTGGTGATTTCTTTAATGTGCTAATCAACAAAGGGGATAGTATCAAACGTAACATAGAAATTACTGGCTGTTAAACTTTGAGAAATCAAACAGTTGTCAAGAGTTACTGTTATTGGATCAAAATGGTGTCTAAGTCGAGCAGGGCCAATGACCAACATGTAGGTTTTATCAGAATTTGGGAGTAGGAAATTCCATGACATCCAGTTTTTCACAGCTGTTAAGTAGGCCTCTAGCTCAATAATTTGGAAATGATCATCTGCCTTTACAGGCACATACAGTATAGCGTCATCAGTGTAGCAGTGGACATTAATTCCATGACATGAAGTAAGATATAAAGAGAAAAAAAGACCAAGAGAAGAGCCCTGAGGTACTTTGATGTAGTATTATTATAGGACACATATTGTCTTTTTTTCAGATAGGTAAGTACCACACGAGATCCAGGCCATAGACACCAAATTGATTTTCTAGTCGGTCCAGGAGTATACAGTGGTATCAAAAGCTGCACTGAGATTCATTAATAGAAATACTGAGATGGAGTTTGAATCCATGGTAAGCAGAAGATCTGCTGTGGAAGAGATATAGATGTTTACTCCAGGGTGTGGCCAGTACACAGTGTGTTGTTGGGTGTGGTCACAGGTAAAACAGACTTGACACTTTCAACCAAAAAGGGCAGTAAAACACTGCTTTCAGTTATTGTGGAGTTACAAAGAAATGAGCTTAGACCTCTGTATCTATCAAAAATCTAAGTGTTCAACATTGTGAAAGGAGCCATTCTTTAGAGTTCTGTCAACTACTAATACTTTCTTTTGGGAGTAAATGACTTTGCTTTGATAGTTGGGATGGCCATTTCATATTGCTTATCTTAATCAAATAACACATTAGGGAGAACAATTTAAAAGTTTCTAAAGTGTTAGCAAACAGTGTTATTACTAACATTGAAACTTTTAAAATTATACTCAGTTAGTATTAAAACTTAATTTCCCTTTAAATTTCACTGTGTATATTGTAGGATTTATATTTAATCTTTAAGGATTCAAGTACTTTTCCAATCACTCACATGCATGTTCCCACCGATCGGAAACAAAATTATATTGACAAGATGACATTTTACCATTTAAGCTGGTATAACCATGAATACATTAAGAAGCACAGCTTGATACTCATTCAGAAATTACTGACCATGTGGCACAGATAGACCTAATTCATTTTAAAGCACAGACCGTATAAAGCCTTTGTGCTCCTCCGTGCAATGTGGGCTGCCCTCAACATCTGATTTCGTTTTTAGGATTTTTTGAATAAGATGCAACAGATGTATTGACCTTGATGAGACAACTTAGAGGTGCAATTGTGAGATTCACAATTTAACCATTAAGCAAGAGGAGATGGATAGGTGCTATTGTGGGTGTGGCAACGGTCACAGTATTGTATGATATACAATTTTACATGCATTTCTATACATGCATACTCACCCGCACACAGTACTCTGATATTTATATTCCAGGCAAATGGGATCATTGAGGGTGTTGTACAGTTACTATTGTTTACAGGGTCCACTGGACTCACCGTGTAGGATTTGGTTCAGTTGTTGTGAGCAGTGGTGAGTAACGACTACCCAAAAGATACAGGATAGGTCACTAACATTTGAGCGAAGAGAGACACATTTTGTATTTAGTTAAAACACATGCACATACACACACTCACAAGTATTTTGCAAATAACTCTATTGGTATATTGCAAGTTGGGAGTGTGAAGGATGAAAGTGAGAGGAATAGGTGTCACAGAGTGGCAGAGAGAGAAACAGGATGTCAACAGTAATCCCAAGTGGATATCTCACCCCTGAGGGCATCCTGCCCTGCGGGTAGAGAGAGAGAGACCCCTCACACTGCTGTGTGAATAAAGTAACTCTCCACCAACAAGCAGCTCTACTCTTCAACACAATATCTGCCACTTAAAGCTTGGAACAGACCTTAAGATTATTCAAACCAACAAATCCCACACTTCCACCAGCATACATGTTTTTTTATAACTGAGTAAATACTAAGTCAATACACTGAATGACAGGTATACTGTGATCAGAGTGGTGTTGCCAGGCAACCTCTGAAATTCTACAAATTCTTACGTGTTCTTACACCAAAACACATCCATAAAAGACTGTTTGCCTTGCTAATATTTGCTGCAATTTACAAGGGAACCGCAAAGAAATGGACGCTGAATTTAGAAAAAGACATTGGCAATTATGACTGTTGACAGCAGTTGATAACAGAGAGATAACAAAGAGTGAGGTGACTTTCATGTGAGCTGTGGCTGTGCTCTGAAACCTGATAAACTGGATTATAAAAAAATTGGCACACTGCACTATTTTATATGCACCTTACATATTCACTTATTTTTACTGATAGCGAAAAATACAAAAGCTAACGTGATATTGTCACGCTTACGTTGGTTTACATGTTTTTTACTGATAGCTTGTTTGTCTCAGCAGTTTTTTCCCATGCATCTTTTCATATTTTGAGTGGGATTCAGTTGGATTCCGATTTACTTAGTTTTCCCTCGAAAAACCAGCGGTAATATCTAACATGGCAGAGACATAGTAAATACATTGTTGAAATGTGAGATGATGCTCATCAGTGCAACAGGTCAAGAAGCTGAATCAATTTCTGAGGAAGAAATATTTTGGCTGGTGAAGAATTCAGATTTACTAATCAGGAGCAAATGATTATGCAGATTAAGAAAAAACGTAATAATTAATTAATTTTTCATCATTTCATCAGAGTTTTAGTTTACAAATGATATTTTTTATTTTGTCTTTGTTTGGTTTTCATCGTGGAAAAAATACATTAACCATACTTTCCAGCTGTGAAATTAAAACTATATATGGTATGAAATGGTAATAAGCTAAACTACTAGAAATAATTAAACACACTGTATGATCTCATTAACCATTTTCAATATCAATTGGGCCAGACTGGAACTCCTGTCCAATTCGGTCGGGACAAATCATATTTTTATTTGGCTCAAAAATCGTGCTATAATCTGCCTGCAAGTGTTACTTTGGATGCAGCTCTCACAAAAGGTGCCTTGTGCTAAAAAAAAAAAGCATGCCATTCATTTACAATGGGCCTCAACAATCAGGCAAAACATATCTTATTTGCATGGCAATCATATTGAATGTATGTAATTACAAGCATTTCAGCCTCAACTCAAAGTTTTGGGCCTTTTATTTTAGCATCTGTCTGTAAATGTGTTTTGCACTAATGGGACCACTGATAAACAAGAGTCATGATGTGTTTTATCAAATAAATTGAGTTATAAAAGCCTCACAAACAGGGAGAACAACAGAAATATTAAATCATTTGCCTCACAATGAATTTTGGCCAACTTGTCGAACCACTCTGAATTAGCCACTTAAACTGTCTAAAGTGTGAAAGGAAGTCTGTCAAAGTGTTGAAAGGAAAATCAACTGGTAACTTGGCTACACTCCCTGTCATTGATCCCGGTGTCCGTCTGTCGAAACCCCCACACCAGTTCCTCTGTCATGTTTACAACATCCCAGCTCTCGGCACCAACATCCCCCCCAGCCTTGCCAATAGCATCTTGTCCAAGCCGTCCATCAAAACACCAGCCTGGCCCTGCCCCCTTTCCCCTCCATTAGTTGCACACAAACCCCTGGCGGCTCCACGGGACCAGACAGCCCGCCTCGGCCCCTGGCTCCGGCTATCGATTGGTTCTTACGATAATGGGCGTCTGTCTCCCTATTGTCTAATTGGCTAAGTAATGGGATTGATCTTCAGATTGTACGCTAAGTTCATTTGCTGCGGCCACCATCAGACCAGCAAGTGGACTGCATCGCATGTTCGGAGCTGCTGGGAGCTGTGCAAGACATTCACTATAATGGTGCTGTAATTGATCAACTGCAAGCGTTGGTGGGTGGGGCTGGATGCATTAGTGCTCGAGGATCTTAAGAGAATGTTGATTAAGGCTCATCATGGCCATCATTATGTGATAATCAATCGAGGTGCACGTGTTGTAAATGGTCTGATGTGTTCTTTTTGGAACAAAAGTTTTATCTGATGTCTTGTCTGCAGAATCTCCAGTCATTTTTCTTTCCATCTGTCAGGTTGTAATGAAAGATGCTGTCGAGGACAGGGGTAATGATCCCATATCAGCTCTCTAATGATGAGAGGGTTGAAAAAAGTAGCCATATATCTGGGGGAAAACATCAAACCTCCTAAATGACTAAAGATCAATGTAAGTCATTTAATATCTTGCACCCAGAGTGAATTTTATCTAACTACACATTTCAACTCCACCAAGGAAAAACCTATTTGTAGTTTAGCGTAAACAGGTATTTTCTCTTCTCACTTAGAAGCAGAAGTTCAGAGCTCTTTCTTAACTTTTTCATAATGTACTTACACAAATATTTAAGCAATATGGTGGTGTACACATGGTATTTTATTTTATCTTAAGCCAAAATAGTGAGCGCTGGCTGCCAGCAGCCTGCAGCCTCAGAGTCCTTTCCCAGTAGTAATAACACATACTTAAATCCATATCCGAGTCTCACCTTGCTACTCCCACACTCCTCTTATTGTTCCTCGCTCCACTTACACAGAGTGGGCAGGGAGTAAGCGTGGTAGACACATAGTAAGAGAGAGAAATTTAGAAACACACAGATGTGCACATGAATCAACATCGCTGCCAGTATCCTCAGCGCAATGCACACAGTCATTGATTAACACAGGATTAACACCTCTGACGCATACACACCCATAGAGAATCAACACCCGTCATCACACATGTTCACTTCAGCCCTCCACTGCAGCCACTATGGGTTGTCTTCCTCCCATTTATGTACCTCAGGGCCTGCCCCAGTCTCTGTAATAGACTGTCTTGCTTAGTACCAAAACGTCTCTGTGCTATGCTGTGTGTTTGTGTGTGGGTGGGGTGGGCTGGGGTGGGGGTTGGGGGGGTGAGTCAAGGCCACCTTTTTCCATGCCTGTCACTCCTATAAAACAGTTAAATCCTTAGATCCGAAAACCTACTCCACCCTACCGCAGTGACTGCGACAGACAGACAGCGACAGATTTGTGTGTGTGTGTGTTTCTGAATATGACGCCATACACACTCTACACCAGCTATTGTGTGCTTGTGTGCACCCGCATTTTCCACCATTAGTTTTCTCCTCCATCAGCCTCATTATGAGTCATCGATGTGGTGTGAAACTCCCTCTGAATAAGCTTCATTCATATTCAGGTGAACACTGTGCATCTACAGTATGATCCCTCTCTGTCAAGAGTGCACAGATTGCAGCCACGTTGAAAAGAGGTCACCGCCCCTGACCGTGTTAACCTGCTCGTCTCCTGTGTAGTCGAAAACAGACAGCAACACTGTGCATGTCACTTTTCTATAAGTCTCATTTGAAATGTTAAAGAGCAACTTGCAAGTTGAAATTTTTACTGAATGTAATATGTTTTACAAGACATAAGGGCAAAAATTCCTAGGAAAGAGTAGATGTTTTCAGCAATGCTCTTAAAAATGCTTTTTCCCTCCTGACTTCGTCAAATTGCTTCAGATAAGGGAGTTGGTGTCTTTAACTCTGTCTCGGCTCAGTATGTGGTAGTGAGTCTGAGTAGGTGTAGTTTAGTGAGTGCATTCTGAGGGTAACTAACTTCAAGACATACAGACATACTACATTTTAAACAGGCATTTCTCTGCTTGACTGAGCTCTATCTGCTGTGCTGGTTAACAAATCATTTAGCCTAACTGTGTGCTGTTCTTGTGGTGTTATAGCCTGGGACCCATGTCGCTAGATCAAAGAGCTGATTGGCTCATTAACATCAATTCATCACATCGATTTTTGTTTAATCTGTTAACAAACATATCTTGTGTGGTAGAAAGTTTATTTCATTCATAACTATCCAAACATGCAAACTACAGGTAGTCTACAGGTGGATCTAACAGGATGTAAATATTTCTGTGACTTCCTGTATATTTTATTTGTTGAAGGCTGCTGGAAACCACACCCTGCTGTTCTTGTCTGATCTCGTTCACTTTCCAAGCGAGGCGCAGTTCATCTGGAACGAGCCTATTCCTTCATTTTAACATGACAACTACACAGGCTCAGTGTTGGACAGAAATCAGTCGTTTTTCATAGGTTGCACAGACTTTGCCTCGCCTAGTTTTAAGGGTTTGTGCAAGCTGGAGTTAACTGCACCCAGGGTTGTTGAACAAATCTGAAAAGTTTAGGTTCAAGAGACCTTATGCTTAGCAGTTGAGGATTTTTAGAAAGCACATCTCCTCCCTGATCTGTTTAACTGTTTGTTTGTTGAGCTGTCAGCAAAAACAAGTTTCTATTGCCGGATAATCACCACTATGGTCATTGTATAGGTAGTTAACAGGGTATGTGGTTAGCACTTCTGTAGCCAATTGAGCAATTAGCATTTGTGTTTAAAAAGTCACTTCTTATTTGAAATGGTTGCTTCAGCAGCAGCCTAATCATACGATTCAGATTAAGACTCAGGCACACAGATACAAAAGGGTATTTTGCAGTCCTTCGTGGGAGGACAAGGGAGATGACGGGTTAACATTGTCAGTCACATTATCACAATTCTTTTTTTGCTTCGTCTATATACATGCTTTTTCCTTATCTGATATGTGTATACTTCTCAATCCTCCACATCACTCATCTTGTGGATACTATACCAAGCACCTGCTCATGACATCACTGTAACCTCTCTAATCTTATCCACCCACCTGCTCTATATTTACCCAAGAGTTCATCTCTGGCTTTGAACTTGGCTTCTTGCTCTCACTGAGACTTGGGTCCTACCTGAGAACACTTCCACCCCTCTCCTCAGCCTACTCCTTCACCCACACACCCAGGACCCATTGAGGACCTGAAGCTGTGGGGGCCTGCCATTATTAATCACCTGTACTGGACTGGACAGCTTCCACTCCTAATGGAGATCCAGATTTGATGAAAGTGGCAGCGCATTGCGAACCATGTTCAGAAAATCCATGAACCCGGTACTCCTGCATTTCTCTGCTGTGCACATCCACGTCTGGTAGGAGAAGCACAAAACCAGGAATGACTGTAACCAGGTCCAACATACTGTGTATAGTATATGTCAGAAGGTTACTAGTGGTCCAATCTTCAGTGTGCTTGTTGGTGCCTCCTTGGTTCCAGGACATTCCAGAAATACATTTCTCTGGTGGTAAATGGTCTTGCACATATAATTTTGTGTGCTACAAAAATGCCTCTGTCGTTATTTTATTAAAGAGACACACACAATTTGTAAATCACAGGCAATTCTGCAGGAGAAAAATGGAAGAAAAAGTGTTAATTTCTCCAGCTCCATCATAAATGAATCATATCAAAAATCTGCTGTTTAGCACTTTTTTAAGATAAATAGTAAAAACACATGAATACGGCATTTTAAAAATCACACGATAGTAATCACACAATCAATCTAAAACAGTTTGAACAAAAAACTGAAGCGCATTAATAAGTATGTCAGGCCCAGACTTTCTAGTGATCATGACAGCAGTGATTGTAACCAGGCCAAGCTCATGAGTGGATATTTCAAAGGAGAATATCACTTTTTGGGGCTTTCTGTTGATGTTACTATATCAAAAAAATGATATGTTTTTTTTGTTGAAAATTCAGCTTCTAAATCATTTTCCTATATATTGATTCACTGGGGTCTCCAGCCTGCAAGTTTCCCTATAAGCTTGGAGGGTAAAGATTTTTTTTATGTTCACCCGCTACACTTCGGACTTTAGATACAACTCTAAGTCCTGCTATGAGAAGTTCTCTGATGACTCTGCAATTGTGGGCTGCATCAGGGTGGGGAAGGAGGCTGAGTACAGAGGTGTCGTTGAGTAGTGGACTGCAGGAGGAGGAAAACACCCTGCACATTTCTACCCAGGGGCTGGACATGGAATCTTTGCAGGAGATGTGACATTGGGGGGGACACATCTCTCAACGGTGGTATAATTTTTGGGTGGGACAAATGCACCTTTTTCCAATATTGGGGGGGACACGTCCCACCCGTCCCCCCCGGTTCCTACGCCTATGGAGTACACCTGGACAACCAGCTGGACTGGGCTAAGTACACTGGTGTGGCTCCAGTCTACACTTGAGCTCTGCTCTGTTGATTCATATCTACCTCTCTCTGCATTATTATCTCTCCATGGATTACACTCATTACAACTCTCAGATTTACAGGACAATATGAGTCGTAATGTGCAATAATGCTACACATTATTGCACATTACGAGTAAAATCACAAACACAGTAATTGAACATTATGCATTAACCATATAAACTTACTTCTAATAGAGATTTGATATTGTACACACGTAGCTATATACCACTTCTCGTACCGTTAACACGTTATATTTTTGCATTGTGTATATTTTCGTTTGCTCCTTACTGTTAACCAGTTTGTATGTATGACACTTTCTAACCTGGAATTGTGTACATTTGGTTTTTGCAATAATCTTTATTGTTTGTATTTTGTTTTTTATTTGCACTCTATATTCTTGCAGTCTTTTCTACTTTGTACTGCAACTCCTACACAACAAATTGCCTCAGGATAAATTAAGTTTTATCTTATCTTATTTTGATTCCATGTGCGGGGATACAAGAGGAGTGAAGAACAGGGAAAAGGAGGAAGTGTGGTATGTGGTGTTAAATGGAAAGAGAGATAAGAGAAGAGGTATAGAGAGAGAGAAAGAGTGGGGGGAAAGAGAGAGAGATGACAATGGAGGAGACACAGTGATACACAATGATATGTCGTCACAGAGGAAAAAAGGTTAATCCATTTAACAATGCTGCATATGATCCCATAAGCTGTGCAGAAATGATGCTATCTCCAGAATACTGCATATACCCTTTAGGCAGTGTTGTTTATAGGCACACAATTACCCTCTCCAATGCACTGTCAAAGTCATGAGGGGCCTTTGAATGTCGCTGCTTGTAATGAGTTGCATATTGACGATACGTAGGTCACTGCTGAGGTCAGCACATACAACAGATCATGAGATCGGGACAATTAGACAATTGAATTAAGAGCCCTGCAATGGCAATTGTTTAGGCTGTAATGAGTCTCATGGCACAGCAGCCACAGCATGGATTAAAAGGAAGGTACAGCTAAAATACGTATTTACAATTTATCAAGATTAGGAGGGATGATGGTGTTGATGGTGACCTGCGGTGTGTCCCAGTGTGTGTGTGTGAAATTGGTAAGAAGAGTTCATGACCGTGAATGTGTCTGTTAGCCAGCCAGGAGTCCAATTGTAGACACAAACAGGAGTAGCAGCAATATCTATAGGTCATTACTGTGATACGGACCATGGCTGGTTCCTATGTATTTAATAGACACCAGGGTGTTTGGACCATTAGGCTGCTTCTCTACAGCCATCTGGTCATCTGAAGAAACTCCTGCAACATCCGAACATAGCACATCATTATGGCCATGCTTGGACTGAGCATGAGTGCGTGCATGTGTGTGTCTGAGAGAGTGTGCAAGTGTGTGCATTGAGAAACGGAGGTTAGTGCCCGGTCGATGATAGAATCTGCAAATAGACGCCACCTTTTGCAACGGGAGGACAAGTCATTTTAGCAGCCTAATGGATTTTACAGCATGGGGATACAGTGAATAGAAGGAGATATCATCTTGTGCAATAGGAAGAGCCGTGCACTGTGGTGAATTCTGATATTTCTATTTATTCCCTCACAGTGGAAGACGAAACTTATTTCCAGTTGAGGTTAACACAGATGAGATTGCCAATACCTCAGACACAGCCCATTGCGAGACTCAACATGGTCTTCACTCGCTCTAAAAGCCAGGGAGTGCCCAGGTTGCCAGGTATGGAACACACTCATTGACATAAAGATAAATTTCAATGCTGTTTACAGCTCAGCACGCACTTAAGTGTGAATGCCTGCTTCTTCTCGGACAACTAATTTATGACTGCGTTTCACTTCCAAGTCTAGCTTTTAATAAGCGAAGCTTAGAGTCATAAATAACTATGAGATTCACTAAATCATTAGCCATTATGTGCTTTGTGTGTGTTGTTAACAAAAGGTTTGCCAGGTGAGGTTTATGTGTGTTTATTGGCCCTGTGAATTTTAAAGGAGGGCTCCGGACAGTGCAGTAGATCAATAGCTTTTCTACATATAAGTTCTGCACTAAATCATTTCACATTTGTCAGGTTACAACTTTCTGATGGAAGTTACGAGCGACAATATGGCTGCACGAATAAAAGCCTTCCATCGCAGCCAAGAACTATTATCAGGAGGGGAATAAACATCTCTTTGATGCAATTAAAAGATTTGTCACTGGTTTGAAGCTGCACAGGTGTAGAATTTGGCGTACCAAAGAGCGAATAATCATGCATGGACAGAGTAGGGTATTGAACCTCAGTGCTTTTTTGGTAAATTTGAAAACTGTCCACCGAACGCTTGCCGAGACAAAGGCCTATGTGTTTGGACAAAAATGTACATATGGGTTGTTTGCCTTTTATTGTCAAATGAAAAAAATGTGTATCATAACATTTTTCAAATTTAGGCTGTACTATCTGTAAAGATCAATCAATGTATTGGAAAACCAGAAAAATAGTCAAATATTTGGCTGCACCAAGATGCAACCACGAATCCAACCCAAATGCTGCAATGCTTGTTTGTCTTGAGCATGCGTGTCACTTTGCGCAACCCACCCACTCCTGCTAGCTCGCTACGTTCTCTACTACTTGCTAAAACCCATCCACAATGTTCCCTTATGGAAAGAAATGTTGGATTACTGTGATCTACACTGCATCAGGTCTTTACTTTGCATCTGCAATGTTCAAAACATGCCATTGTATCATAAAATATACCAGTCTCACCTAATTCAAGAAGGCGATTTGTGCGCTCACAGTTAACTTACAGACCGGAGCAGTAAACACGAGGAAAGTAATGCTAAGGGTAGTGACTAATGTTAATTCTAAATACTGATCCAGACAAGTAAAAAATCCAGAAGGATAAAACTGACACACAGGTGAACAATACCTTATCAGCAACATTTTAGTGAAAGATTCATCCTTAAGGCCTCGCTAAACAAAACAAAAAAATGTTATCTAGTGTATCACTGCCTGTGTTTACTTGTGTTTGTGTTGACATACGTTTTGGGGATATTTCTAGTTCTGTATTTGAAATAAAGAATCAAGAATTTATTGATTTTCTTTATTCACACAATTATTAAAGAACTGAAAATATCAAATCGTAATTGCGGATTGGAATAGTGGGGTGTCATATTGTTACAAATATATAGTTTTTGTGGACTGTGTATCTTGATATATACCGAGATACACATTCCTAATCGGTACCAAAAGTCAGGTATTGAAAATTTTCAAAAGGCATCCAGCCGTGTGAGTAATTTGATGCTCTGCTGTTTGATTCTTTATGAGAACGGGCACTTCCAGAGAACACAGTGTACATCAGATGGCTGCATGGTTTCCAGAAACACAGCTCTTCAGTCATACAACACAAAGCCCTGTTCACCGAAGTGTGCTAACTGCAGCACCACTTCAGGTGGCCAAGTGCTGATCACAGGCTCGGTTCCTGAAGAGGTCCTGGAAGCATTAGTCCTTATCTCCTTAGCAGCAAGCTGCTTTAGACAGGCTTCTGAAGAGGTGAAACAGGAGAAGCTGTGCGTGCAAAATATTCAGCCATAGATAAAGAAGGGAGGAGAAGAGATTTCCCTTTCTACCCTTCCCTCCATGTCGTCTCTTTCCCACAAGGCGGTGGGAGATGAGGGTTTGGAGCAGAAGGCGTGTGCAATAAGCCGCGAGAAACACGACCATCACCATCCGTTGCCTAATTGCTGGGATGCCAGAATGACAACGCAATTTGCATAGGAGAGCAAATGGCTGAATGAGATTTTATTCAAATCTGTCTCCTTTGTGGCTGCATCTATCACTGGAGAAATGAAAGACATGTATAGACTGCAATCCCTATTGCAGCTCCACAAAAGTACTCTACATCTGACTTCTGTTTAGGGTTCATTTGCATCTCGTTGACATGTTTCACATAGAAACAAAGCTTACCGTTTTGTTTCCCCAGAGAACAGTTTTAACGCAAACCTCCTCAACTCTTTGCACTTCCAGTTTCTATTATGCTGTCAGGTCCCAAAATCCCAATGCTAGTTTGGTAGGTTGAGATATTTCTAGACCTGTAAACAAAAACAATCTGATGTAGCTTTTTTTCTGTTTAAATATAGTCCAATCATGAGGCCTGAATGAAGACCTTTATCTGTGATTTAGCTAGCATTACTATGGAATCCAGGAATATGTAGGCTATCCTGCACTGAATACTAGCTAACCTCAAAAAGCCTATTGATAAATTACACATACGTGTGTGCAGTGTTGGGAAGTAACTAGGTTCATGTAACGGCGTTACATAAATAAATTACAAAATAAACGTAACTGTAATCCGTTACAGTTTCTAAGAAAAAATATGTAATTAAATTACAGTTACTAATAAAAATGTTGGTGATTACAAAGGGGTTACATCCAAATATATTCTTTTGGTAAAATTATTATTCATTCTATTCATTTGTCCCGACAGCAACACCTTTCAGTTCTGGAGATTCAAAAATACTTTCCTCATGAAAACAGAAACAGGCTCTAACAAACGTTACAGTGTAAAGTTTGTTAACTAGCAGTGAAAATGCTGTCAACATCAAAATGCTTGATGTCAAACCTGAGGAAACATCTACAGGTCAGTTCCTGTAACCGCAGTCAGTCACTAAATAAAGTATCCTAGGCCGACCTCTCACCACGTAATGTAGCTCTATATTTAGCTCGCTGTCCGTCTTCTGTGATTTCTTCATCAAAGCCATCAACATGTCTGTTAGACCCTATCCCAACTAGGCTGCTTAAAGATGTTTTATCATTAGTTAGCACTTCTTTACTAGATATGATCAATGTGTCTTTATTAAAAGGCTATGTGCCACAATCCTTTAAAGTAGCTGTAATTAAACCTCTTCTTAAAAAGCCCACTCTGGATCCAGGGGTTCTATCAAATTATCGACCTATATCTAACCCTCCTTTTCTCTCTAAGATCCTC
>JAVQJL010055616.1:0-41119 GCA_036024295.1 Nannoperca obscura | reverse complement strand
GTGCAAAGGGCTCACACCTGACTCTGATCCTCCATTTATTGCGGATCAGGCAAGGCCCCTCCCCCCACTTCCTGCTCCCCTGCACACAGCTCCTCCTCCTAACCGGCTCTTCACAACAGCTAGTGTGCGCATTACGTCATTTGCGTCATCAGAGCAGTCCGCTACGGCTCCGCGCGTAGGAACGCGTACTGGGGAATCAAGTATGACCGCGCAGACTCGCCCGCGAACCAACAGCACTGCGCATGCGTGGGAAAACACGCCGTACACCACACTTTCAAACTTTTCTTTTTTTCTCTTTTTGCGCTTGGTACAACAGACAAAGCAGCTCTTCTTCTTCTTGCATGAGTGTCGTCATGTTTGATTAGTTGTTTGTGTAAACGCCGATCTACTGCGCATGTGTTTTTACACGCCGATCTACTGCGCATGTGTCGAACGCGTCTGCCGAGCGGGCTCTAAAAACAAGTATAATTTGAAATGCTCCGCAAACGCGAGGTCTGTGACCGCGCACGAACGCGTCCGCTCTGGAGTATAATCCAGGGCTTAGGCCACACAGAGTTAGTGTCCTTATTGCTTACATCATTGCGTTCTAACACCAATTGTGATTAAATCTGGAAAATGCTAAACTATTCCCAAATTCCAAAAGTGACACCCTCTAAAGTACTGTGCACTTTCAAGACACAAAGACTGTGACTATTTATTTTGGGCTTGTCAACAGGCGGAACCACAACAATATGAACGAAAGATTGTGGTGGGTGGAGGAGCAAGAACAGGACTGAGCAGACGAGGAGGAGGGGGAGTCTGCGACATTTCTGAGGTCTTTGTTGCTTTCTTTTGTGGGTGTTTATGCTAGTGGTAACGAGCTGCAGTGTGGCCAGGCGGCCGGCTGGCTGGAGAGTGATGGCTGTTTATGTTGGCCTCAGAGGTCATTGCTCCAACCCCTGCTCCTGTGTCTGTCAAACACACCAGCAACACTTACCTGCACATACTATCCCTGACACTGTCCCCATGACTAAGTCCACCATCTGTCTGTGTTCACCACCAACTCTAAGTATATGTGTCACGGCTACATGGAAACAATACATTGGGAGATTGTACATCAGACATTTTGATATGGCATAGCAGGAAGAGCACAGGTATCCTTGATTAGGGCTGCATTACAGTTAGGTGTTCACTTCAAAAACCCTGGTATTGTGCATTCTGGATCATTGGCATGACTTAATGAATCACCTTAATGGAACAGAGCCCATATTAAAGGAATAGTTGGCTTAGCTTAGCACAAAGACTGGAAACAAGGTGAAACAGTTAGTTTGGCTCTATCAACTGCTAACAAAATCTGCCTACCACCAGATAACTAATTTACTAATCTCATTAACATATCTAATTTGCTTAATCCGTACAAAACTGACAAATTACTATTTTACAGGGGTTAAGTGTCAGACTATTTCTTGGCCGCAAACCTGTTACTTCCTGGAGTCTCTGCTGGTTGCTTGGCAACTACTCAGAGCCAAGAAAGAGTTACACTTTTGTTACCACTCAAGTCAGGGTAGCTGTTTCCCCCTGCTTCAATTCTTTATGCTAGGCTAAACTTACCGCCCTATATTTAACTGGCTATTTATTATATTTAATGGCTAAAAAGTTAAAATGTCTGACATGAAAAAGGCAAACACTGACAAGTGAACATGTTTAGCAGCATGCATGAATTATACTGGCATTTATTATCCAGGTTTCTTGCTAACAGGGTTCAAGCTGTAGCTGGCATTTATATATGTGCGGCTTACTTAGACTACCTGAGAATCTTCAATATTAAAGGAATGCGTGCATGCAAGGAAATGCCGACCCTGTGGAAGAACTGCGTGTTTATTTTCAGATTACAGGCCACATGTTTGGCGTTAAGAAATTGTATGTGAAGGAAGTCTGACAAGAGAAAACTAAATCCTGTTTCAGGTTCAGACTTAGTGACCCGGCAACCAGTTTTTCAGTTTCTTTTCCACGCCCTTAGCTTAAGCAACAACTGTTTTGGTGGCACTCACTGATGTGCCTGCAGCAGTCTGCCTTATCTCTTTTTCTAGTGTCTCTCTCGCTCCATCTTGTTTTTCCTCTATCGTCTGAGCTGCTTGTGACCAGAAGTCATCATATTTCAGGTCACGCATCAGCCAAAATACTTCTCTTAACCTCCTTTGCTCTGATCTGCAACGCTTCCATACACCACTTCTCACCAGTCAATATTAACTGAGCCGTCCACCCATCCAACTTCAAACCATTTGACATGGTACCAACAATGTGAGTGGGGTTGTTCTGCTAGAGGTGAGGATTAACTGAGCCCTTGGGCTGGCACTCATAGTTGGTGAGCCCAGTGAACTTTGCCCCCCCCCCCCCCTCTTCTGTCATCAGTCATCGTCCATCACCCTGTAAGAGACAGAGCTGCTTTTGTCTGCCTGTGGACGGACTAGCCTCAGCTGCTTTTTCACTCTTAGGAAGTCCACATGGGACATGTCACTGCCATTTCGTAGTTGTCTGTGTTTAAGATTAGGGTACATGAAGTGAAACATTCTGTGTTAGCTGGAGGAAGCAACGATAAGATTAAGACACAGGTCGCACAGTGTCATAGCCAGTTAAGCTGTCAGAGAGCAAAATTCTGTCTTTGTGATAAACAGTCTGAATGTTTTCAGTGCAGCAAAATAATCAAGATCTCAATTAATCTGATATTCTCATTACCCAAACCTCTCACCAGTGCTGTTTCAGTTGTTGTGTGAACATCTTAAAAACAAATGCCAGTATCTTGAAAAACTGCATAATAAGGCAGATCTTTGGCCTACTTTTTTAAAGAGTCCCATAGAAAGCTGGAACATTTTACACAGTTCTCAGATGAGGACACAACATGCTTGATGGAAAGATGTGGGGTACCATTGTGTAACTCCTATCCCCTGTTCCCATTGGAAATGCCAGTCCAGTGTGTGTGTGTGTGTGTACAGGCTTTGTTGTTTTACTGTGAAGTCATGCATTAGGATAGCTTAGCAGTCGGCGAGACGAGCTTTTTCTTTCTTTCTAATTACAGCACTGCCTGGTCCGGCCAGAGACCATTGTGCCAGGGAGCTGTGAATTCCCACAATGGAGCTGCTCAGTGGAGAACAATGATTCAAATTCCTGACCATTCCCCACAGGTTCAGAGGCCGGGCTAACAAATAAAGATAGCAGAGTTACAGTGGCTCTGCTATTCTACACCCAGTAGCTTTCCCACTGGCCACCCCAGTGGGGATATTGGTTTGTGTTTTTGTGTGTGTGTTACAGGGTGGCAACAGCTCCCACTAGGAGCACAGGGAGTGGGGGGGAGATGGGGGTGGCGAAGAGGAGGGAGCTAGTTTCTTTCTGTAGGAGGTGAAGGATTCTGTGCTCTTTTCTGGTGTAATCAAACCCCTGAGAACGAAAACGTTGGCCACCAAAAGCTTAATTGAAAGCGTTGTTGATTCAAACTGATCAATATTTTTCAGAAGACCACTGAACTTGTATAAGATGTCATGTACCAACCAGTTTGCTGTTCTAATTACTTTTTCACACAATTGTCAATAAGCTATCATGCACTTGGCCACATTAAACACAATCTGTTTGTTTTGTGCTTCTGTACGGATGAGAAATGTTGAGATTATGACAAGAATAGCCCAGCCATTTGCAAGCGGAAGAGTTCTGTTGTTTACATTGCCAAAAATGTGTGCTTACACAGCCTTTAAGTAGGCTGCAGAGCTCAAAGGCCTCCAACAGGGTCTGGTTCTACTTGTTGCATCCAGACTGGAGTAGCCGGGCTTCTTGCTTTCCCAGCTGTCCAGAAATATGCCTGTGTGTGCACGAGTATGCATCTATACACTGAAACTGTTGCAACACACACATAATCAGTGTTTACTGAATGGGAGGAGGTGGGTGGCAAGACCCCACAGTGAACAGCAGGTGCCATACTGTGACACAGTGGCATTTGCCAGTCACCTCTTAATCTTTGTTTTTTTATTGTTCACAGACTTTGACAGATGCCCTCTTATTCCTCATATGGGGAAGCTCTTTTAACCATATGTTCATTTATAGATTACACTAGTGTACAATGTTTATGTAGTGAGATTGAATGTAATTTTTTTTGACTCTTGTTAATCTGTTTTTCTGTTAGTTGATAGAAAGTAATTTGTGCTTGATAATGACCTAATCAACTTTTCTACTATTGAAACAATACAGCACATACAGAGGGTTCTGCAGCCTGCAGTGCTTTCTAGTTTGTGATTTTATCTTCTATTTTGCAGTTTTACGAAACTACCGCCCTAAAACCATTCAAGAAACTGTCAACTCAAACTTTGCCACATTACACCAGGCTCTCATGTGTAGTGTTTTTATTATAATTTGTCATGAGTATTGATATTTCAATCCAGTTTGAATCCTTAGGGTCAACTTGTAATGACAATTAAATTTGGCGGTCAATGAATGTTTCTCTAGCTTTTTGGCAGTGCAATTGCATTTGATATTGGTGCTGTGTTTCTGTTTGTCGGCTACACAGTTACACCCACATGCTCTGGTTTGAGGACACTTGCCAAGTGGTTCACAGTGGCCATAAAACTCCAAAGTGTTTCATCCTGCGCAGGCTTTTGAAAAGCATTCACACAGTCCTCCCTTGTGCCTCTCACTTCGCTCAATTTACAATAACGTGACACTCTATCTCCTTTACTGGTTATTCTACCTGTAGTGAAAATTGATAGTCTCACACACATACGCACACCCCAGCTGCCATTGATCAAGCCCCAATAAATGTTTTATAAGCCCCACTGTAAGGACACCCCCTATTTTACTCAGAAGGTGTCGATGGTCCAGAGGGAGAGGTGGCTGAAACACTGAATGAATGAAAGTGAAAACCGCAGAGAGGAGAGGATAGGCTCTTCATTCATCAATTCGTGTATGCAGATTCATTCCTCCCACCATTTCTTTTCCGACTTTTTCCCATATCTAGTCAGTCTGGACGATATTGGGTGGTTTTTAGAACAACCAAGCTAAGTAAAAACACAATGAGCCTCAGCAAGTCTTATTGCAAGTTAACCACAAGTTTCCCATGTGCCCTTTGTGCCCTTCTTCTGGTTTGTGAGGAGAGTGGCTCAATTCCACAGGGATTGCCTTTTGAACACAGGAAGGAGAAACTTTGTCCCCTCAGATCCAAGTCTTTGTCATTATCAGATGGATAAAGTGACTGGCCCGGTGTTTTGTGTTTGGCTTGTGATCGGGCTGTTACGGGTTCAGGCCAGTGCTCAGTTTCCTCTAAGCCTTACAATGTGAAGTGGATTCCCCTGGAGACTGCTGGCCAGTCAGGGGTTAAGCTTAAAATTCTCTGAAGTCTTGGTTCAAAATTAGCATGTCAGGGAATGAGCAACATCTAATGAACCTAACTGGACTTGACGTGTGCGGTGGCTAATGGTTAACAAGTCATGATGGAATTTCCCTTTGATTCCGTGGAGGTGACTTGAGCTCTCAGATATTTTCTCAAGGATTGAAAATGCATTCATAAGTGAACTTTGATGCTATAATGGAATTTTAATGGCCTTGAAGGGCCCTCTGTAGGTAGTGTGAGCCCATTGGCTACAATATGGAGCATGTTCTGATGTGTGGCGTTATTGTGATGTCAGTTTCTACGTTAAACGTATCTCAAGGGGCTGTAATACAGGAATATCAAGAGAGAGATCATAAAGCAAGGGGCTCCTGTTCTTTGTTTGTTTAACTTTGTTAGCACGGTACTGAGGTCTGTTCACCCTGTGCAATTTTTTCAGTTTCGTCTAAGAAAAAAGTGCCAAAAATGTACATACTAGAAACGAACACCAGCTTTTATCAAGTAATAAGTTAGCATTCCAGGTTAGGTGAAAAACCACTGTGCACTATAGTGCTTCACAGTAAAATCAGAAAAGACGGTATGCAAAGTTAAAGCCCCTGAAATTGTTTCATTAAATTAAACATTAGATATTCATGACTAAATAAGCAACAATGTTTTAAAAAACGTTTAGATTTAAACACTCCAAAAACTCAACTCATTTGCCTCATGAGGTGATCAGACATGTTTAACCAGTAATCAAACAACCCACCAACCGTCATTAGATCCTGATTCAGATGTTGCTACATGCTGATTGGCGGACGGAAGTATGTGACAATACATTCTTGTCACTGAGCTACGCCCGCTTCAAACCAGTGAAAAGAGCTCAGAGATGAACAGAAATGCAGAAATCTTTAATATGAAATAAGCAAAACCATAACAACTTTGGCAGGAAGGAATCACTCAGTTAGAAGCAGATAAAAGTTTGTCTGAAACCGTTTTATTTGTATTTTTTCCATGCTTTTCTAGTTAGCAGATCAAAGCATTTTTCAATGCCGAATATAGGATTATATTGGATAAATTATGTATATCAGCAGAAAACACATTTTGGCAGTATGTATGTATGTATGTATGTATGTATGTATGTATGTATGTATAATGTGAAATCTTTATGTATACTCTGATGCTACCATGAAACACACACACACACACACACACTATTAGCTTATT
This sequence comes from Nannoperca obscura, assembly GCA_036024295.1. Lineage (NCBI taxonomy): Eukaryota > Metazoa > Chordata > Actinopteri > Centrarchiformes > Percichthyidae > Nannoperca > Nannoperca obscura. The sequence goes on along the minus strand of JAVQJL010055616.1, from coordinate 34,566 downwards.
TCCCTTATGCATACTCTCTGCAACACATATACAGACTGAGTATCACAGAGGCATGAAGATATGAGGTGCCATTCACAAAAATGGCTCAGTGACCACAAAACGCACTGAGTGGGTCTTCACTCGTTACTACATGCTTTACATTCTGTAAGGATGCAGTTATCTGCTGCTACTTGAATGTCAAACTGAAAACGCATCTGCCAAATCCTGTCTGGTACTGAATAATATTATATGTGTGTGTGAGTGAGGTGTGTGTGTGGCATGGTCAGAGAGTGTGAGTGTGTCTTTAAGCTTTCAGAAAAGCAGGGCGCAGGGCCATGTATCTGCAGCTGCCCCCTCTGTGTGCGCTCTTTGATGGGGAAAAAGATAGCGTTTACTTATACACCCACAGCTACACACACACACACACACACACACACAAAGGCTTGTTCTTCACTATGTTGTCTCAACACTACTTGAAGATCCAGGCATGTTTATGAGTTTGTGTATGGCAGTGTACTGTATATAACTTCTACTACAGTATCACTGCACAACAGTACAGTATTCAGGTGTGTTCAATGACCAGAGCAGTTGGTAGCGCATCAGTTCATCTCATTTGTTATTGGTGCTCCAAATATGTACACACACATCCATACACTCACACATATAGCCATCCATTGTTTTACCGGCCCAACAGACTTGACCGTTACTGTTTATGGTGTTTGTCTTGCAAAGATAGCAGTCACACCTGTTCCTAATCTGCACTGTAAGCACACACACATACACACACACACGCACGCTAATAGAAATGATAGATATAGTAGTTCAGCTGAAGTTAGCACTATTTTTGGTTTTGCATCGGTGCAAAGAGAAATTACTTAACCTTTCTAAAGTAGCAGATTGATGTATATTTTTAATGTTTGTCCAATGTCCCTCCTACTAAGCTTTTCATCTTGTGCGTCCAGGTTTGGATGACAGCCTGCAGCAGTATGTGAGCAACTTTGAGCGGGAGAAGATCAGCGGAGAGCAGCTGCTGAAGATCACACATCAAGACCTGGAGGAGCTTGGCGTGGCCAGGATCGGACACCAGGAGCTGGTGCTGGAGGCTGTCGATCTACTCTGCGCTCTGGTTAGTAGATCTCTGCTGCAAGTGTGTGTGTGTTTGTGTGTGTCTATGGAGACGTGTATCCAAATACAGTAGCAGAGATATTACAGGTAAAAGTGTAATTGTGGGCGGGGGATGTGGCTGTTTCTTTAGAAAGGGTTTGTAACAAAGCAGGGGCTCTCTCTTTTGGTCACTGTCCCTCCCCCTCACTCTCAGTGTCCGCATTCACTGAAACCTCAGCCTCTAGTTTCTGGTTGGGCAGCTAAAGGAACCAGCGATGCAGAAGGGATCATCATTTCCCACACAGCTCAGCGGGGTGTGGAGGCACCACAACACAAGGAGCAGCCTGAGGACATTGGGGAACAGCAGTGTCGCTCAGAAGAGAGAAGAGATCGGGTCGGAGGGATCTTGGGCTCGATTTGGCTGTTTGAAGCTGTGTGAGGTTATTACAGGCAGTTAATGGTAATCGCGTAGCGACGAGTGACAGTTTGATCTGTTTGATAGATAAGTTGAGAGCTCTCTTGCCGCTCTCCCTTACATGTAAAGTTTCCTTCACGCACACAATGCACACACACTATAAATGAACAGACATGTCAGGCAGGTCCTTCTTACTGTTGCAGCCGTCTACTTACCTGAGCCATTTATTCACCGGTTTGGCTATTATTGGTCACTGGGAGCGAAACCATCTGACCTTCTGTCTGTCATCACAGCTCCTACATAAACTGCAGACAAAAATGTCACTGCCTTCAACTAGTGAGCATGAAAAGGGCGATGAAACTGTCCATGCTCCAACTGAAAGAGAACCAGGTTTTCCAGTAGATGGGATCGATTTGGAGTTTTATCACTTCCTGTGTCATAAAAGTCCCAGATTGTGGTCCCTGCGTTTTGATCAGTGTCAGCATTTCTGTCTTTATGCTCTCTTAAAATGCTGTACATTCATTGTTTGGCGAATGGTTATTTTTACCCTGGAGAAACTTAAAAGTTCAATCTCCTCTCTCCTACATGCATCTTGCATTGATGCTGATCTGAAGGCTGTGGGTCAGGCGGGGTTGGATCCGCACATTCCATGGATCAAAAAGATGTGATTTCTTTGTCGGAGTTCCACCAGCTCAGCACACCAAAGCTATGGATGAGTTTTCTAGGATCATGTGTGAAGCAGGCACGCGTGTGATTTAGTGTCTGGTTAGCAAACAACTCTCCTCACTTAGCTCGCATTTTATTACTTCATTCACTTCAGCTAGTATGATATACAGTCTAAATGGCAACTTGTAACCTTGACACCACTGCTGCGATATATTCTGATCACCAAGGTCAAGCCAGGCAGTGTACAGGTTTTACTGGGACAAGGACATTCAGATTTGATTCATCTCTTCCCTTAGAACCAACTTTCACCAAATCAATACACTCTTCCATCCGTTGTTTCTCATTCTACAAAATGCTAAGATAAGCAACCTGTCTTCTACCTGTAACCACTGGAAGTGGACACCTGGAAGCATTTGGCACAAACCACATCTTTTTGTTTTGATAGATTTAGTCATCATAGAATGTGTAGCATATGCTACATCCTGTGGTTCATAACCAATTGTACCATCACAGTAATCAGGCCCAGATTTCTGTTCACCCATAGAACCTTGACATCGAGGCAGTGAAATTTCAAGTCATTTTCTTCTCGAGTAGCTTTACACATTTGGCCTCCAAAGTGCTTCCTCAGCATAGTTTTGTTATAATAATTGAACCTTTTCCTTGCATGTGATCTTGATCCTCCCTTCATAATGTGCTGTTATGCACTCTATATTCTTAATGCAATTTAAAAAGGCAGTTTACGGCCAGGAATGCTGGACTCTCAGGAACCTTTCACCTCTGACTGAAGCAGTCTGGCTAAATGTTTTTTTGTCCGTTAGGGTTGTCCTTATTAAGAACGAGGCCTTGGCCTTCCATAGGCCCCATGGGAGGAAGTGGGGGCCCCGATTCAATTAGCTTTAACTGAGGCAAGGTCACTGCTACCGACAGGAACGCGGGTCACCAGCACCCGACACCCCCACAAGCTCTCTCACTCTCCCCCCGCTTCCTCTCTCTTTGTTTACCATTAGGTTTGACAGTTCCTGTGGATGCAGTCACATTCGTCTTAGTGACACTTTGCTACTAGGCTTTGCTCTTGAATTTTAAATGTTTAAGCATGTTCACGCATAATAGAGATTACCTCCACTTTATCATACAACATGTTATACATCAGGAACCTGAGCTGTCCTGTTAGCAGTTTCAAACCTAAATCACAATGACTGATGGCCTGACATACAGCGCCACAGCCCTTTAGGAAACATTCATACTCGTGATTCTCTCCCACCTAAAAGCTATCAAGAGCAAACTGCTGTCTAGGGACAAAGAGAGAACATTTCAATTAATTTTACTGGACTTCTTTGAGCCATGATGTCTTGTGCAGAGTCAATGTTGAAACCCAACACCACATGATTTGTTCTCAGACCCCAGTGACCCACTCAAAGACCAGCACAGCACGATACACACACACACACACACAATAGCTATCTCCAGCAGCCATTTAACATATAGTATATGACAGATGATCTGGCATGGTCATGAGCCGCAGAGCTGCTGTAAATGTATTTCACCATTGCCTAGAGATGTATCTGTCCCAAGGTGTATAATGTATCATGCAGGCTTAGATGGCACATTAAGGCAACAGACACACACTCTCTGTCTAGCCTACAGGCATTTGTATATTTCTTTTATAGTCAAGTCAGATCCGTGTGATGCCTGTGGCGAGGGCTGGAAGTGTTGTGTTGTGATAGCCGTTTTTCATTGCTCCCCAGGACACTTATACCAGTATATAGTCCCTTCAAAGAGCCTCAGCTAGAGCCTACACAAAAAAAGCTTCTGCCATCTTGATTCTAGATTAACTAAATGTCTGTAAAAAGGCATTGAAAGAATGTAAATTTGGCTTGAAATGTTGTTACTTACGAGAATGAATAAATTGCATTTGACTAGAACCACAGATTTTGCTCCAACGTGGTTTTTAGCTCAGCTGGCACTGCGGAACAAAAGCTCGCTGGACAGCTGTGGGCCAGTAAGAAGTGCTGCCACTGTGTGATTAGCCTGCTAATGAAAAAGCCAGGAGAGACGTTTGATCTGGAAATAGCTCGCACTTCCTTTGTGCTACAGTTCCACTTCCACCGTGCGAGTGACTGCATGAGAAACCAAAACATCAAATGATTTGTTCCCTTTTTTCTGTGTATTTCCTGAGTATGTTTGCTTATTATGTTTCAACAATCTATTTCATGTCAAGTGTCCCATGACTAAGGCTGCCTACAGCTACTGTTTGACTAGTTCAATTATTCCAGTGATTCCTTGGGGACCGACACAAGAGAAATGATTTCTACGTTTTTCAAGCTCACATTGGAGAGTGGCAGTGGAATAAAAGTAGACACTAACCACTAGCAGATCTCCTTTGTTATTTCCCCAGACACACGTACTGTTTTACTCCTCGCAAAGCGTATAGCTACTGGCACATCACACATACAGCAGCATTGCTGGCAGCGATGCAACACCATGTAAACTGATATTTGCCAGGACAGAAGCCAGGCAACCCTTTTCACTGCTTTACCTTGAACCACCACATAATTCCAAACCCATTTATTCAGTCAAAACATTGCAAACGCTTTAACGCAAGCTCTTCAAAATATTTGACAAGTGGTCATGCTCAGTATCACACACACACACACACACACACACACACACACACACACACGTTACCCTCCAGGAAAATAAAAAGTGCATGCTATTGCAGCTTTGCAACCTGCAGTAGTTCACTTCATTGCTGATCCGTACTGTACGTCGTGACCCTTGAAGACACACTGCTTTGTGCATGTGAATAACCTGTAAATTGCAGGAATTCAAAATCAGGAAACAGCCCAGGCTCAAGAATGCAAACTTTGCTCCGCTTGATAGGAATCAGGTGATGGTGCGTGCACACCCTCCCCGCACGCCCTGGGACAAACCTGGAGCCTGCAGGGGAGTTTTCATGCCCAAGCTTTCCTCTCAGACAAGTGCACTTAAATCATGTCTGTCAAAGAAATCATTACAGCCCCTCATTGTACAGGAAACACTTTGGGAATAAAATAAAACAACTACCTCACAGGTCTAGAGTTTTTAGAAGGGTTGTTTGCTTTGTAACTAAAGTAACATAATTTCTGCTCCAAACACGAGTGTGTGCCTTTTCCATTTTTGTTCGCCCTGGTTTAAATTGTATATTAACTTACTTTCAGAACTATGGGGTAGAGACGGACAACTTGAAGAATCTGGTTGTGAGGATGAGAGCTGCCACCAACAGTCTACACATGGCCACGTCTGACCGCAGGAAAAGCCCCGCTTACGATGGCAGCACCCCACGCAAGCCACCCAACGACTTCCTTACCTCTGTGGTGGAGCTGATCGGTGCTGCAAAGAGCCTCCTGGCTTGGCTTGACAGGTAACAACATTTTTTATAACCATCACCTGTCTGTGCACACTGAATCCGTTCAGAAGGGCTGCCATGAGACCACTGCACATACACGTATATAAAAACTTTTGATTTAAGATGGGAACAAATGGGATTCAGCCTCTGTCACAGAGATACTGACAAAAGCAGGCATAACAATATTTAATCTAGACTTTGCGCTGGAAAGAAATGACTTATGTTGATATGACTGCCAAGCAGATGCAGGCATTCAATGCTTGCATAAAAAGACATTTCCAATATGTTACATATATCCATGCTGTTGGCCAAGTTAAGACTATAGAGTCCCCTCTGCTCTCTTGGAGACCTGTTTCAAAAAGCATCACACCATAAAAGCATAGCATATTAAGCAGGTTGCCTGGATTAAGTGTTGGCTGGCTGAGATTAAGCTCTTCTCATTGTGGCAGGCTTGGCTAAAGTGGATAAGGTGACGTCATGATATAAATGGCAGTCATGATGTTGAGATGAAAGCGGTATGGCATTCTTTAAAAGTGCTTTGCAAAATGTTAAATTACTTATGTTAAGGTCACATTTATGTGTGTTTTATTAAGTAATGTACAAAAAGTTTGGAATAAAGTCATTATGTATGAATACTGTGTAGATATTCATCTTTTTTTACTAATTGTTGTAAAAGATAATTATCACCAGTATATTTGTACTGTCCTCTGACTTTGTTATGTTAGCTGATGGTCTCTTCTCAGACACTATTAGAAATAATAGTTCTACCAGAGCACTTTTAGAAAAAGTGAATAAATATAAATAAATAATAAATAAAAAAAATAAAAACAATTATATATAATGGGATACAACAAACAAGGTCTTGTAATTCTTTAATTCTGGATGCTTTGGTTCTGTCCTCAGGACATCCTGTTGCTCTGTCTTCAGACATCATTTTATATGATGAGCCACAGTGACTTTGATATTTGAAAGACTGCTGATGTATGGGTAGCTATTAGGAGTTCATAAGCATATGTTTTAGATGGAGTCTGAGAGAAAAAGAGACAGAAAAGGAGATGAAAAGTCACCAGAACAGTGACATTCTTGAGTTACAACCAAGTCTGTCTGTGGCCAGTTACCCAAACACAGTAATCAGAGCAAGGTACACTGAGTCTATTATAAAGTAAGTGTAGACATATTCACCTAGGCCTCTTTTCTTATTTACACCTATATAATCTCATGTAATCCAATACAACACCTCTGCCACATATTCTTTCTTTATGAAGCCTATAATGGCCAGTTTTTGTTCAAACTTTCCAAGAGATGTTAATTCAACTATATGCTTATTACTAGGTTAAGTTAATTGTGGTGTTGTACAGGACTGCATTATATTGAAAGGTGTTTCTAATATTCTTCCTCTCTCATGTTTGTAAGTGTGGTGGACAAAATATCAGAAACACCTCCCAATGCAATGCAGTCCTGTTCAACGCCACTGCAAACTACAACCGCAATAATAAACATATAGTTAAATGAATACCTCCCAGACAGCAACGCTCTGTCTTTGTAAAGGCATATGTATTTATGACTGAGCTGCTGTATTTGATTACATTACATTTTACAGGTGTACCTAAACAAATAAAATAAAAGTGATCACTGCGTGTATATCCAGTGTTTCTGTTAGAGGCATTTTTATATCTTGACAGTTTCATGATAAATATCAAACATTGTTGTCATGTGATGTGCTTGATTTTAAACTTTGCGGTGAGGCATTTTGAATGAGTAAACCAAGTCTCAACACAACTCTGCAGTCCATCACTGGTTCCTAATGTTCTCCCTTTCCTTCTTTGTCTGTTTGCAGAACACCTCTTACAGGGATCAGTGACTTCACAGCCACCAAGAATAAGATCATTCAGCTGTGCCTGGAGCTCACCACCACAGTTCAACAGGTTTGCATGCTAGTTAACGCAACAGCACATCTGTAGCTAGCCCCTGAGAAACACACACACACACACACACACGCAAAACAGCTTTTTCCACTGAGCACATACCAGCCCAGGGGCACAGACAGGCAGCATAAAGTGTAGGAGAAGAGAGTTATGGGAAATGTGGTCTGGCAGCCATGACACAAGGCTGACGCCAACAGTCTGAGCACATTATTGCAAATGCTGATGTTGTTTTTGGGATCTTTTCTTCCTCCTTCTGGCTAATGAGGAGACCCCCTTAGTGCGGGGATGTTTAATGGTAAACGTCGCTTTTGTGTTTCCAGGTTCATAAAACCCACTGGCTCTCTTTTGAAAGGTCGCTGCCAACATACCCCAGGCTGCCGTACTCCCTCAGCCATATGGTTTCTGTTTTTGCTTCTCCAAGATGCTCGCAGTGGGAGACCAAACTGTCTGAAAGCGCTTCCTGTTTGTAGGTTTAACGCAGAGATGAGGAGGTTGTCCATCTGACTGCCAGAGAGATGGCTAAAGGTTAAAACAGAGCATCAGCATACATCGACTATATTTCACAACTTTCTGCAGAGAATTGCTGTAGCATTGCATCATGATACAGTTGGGTCTATTTCTGTCAGTTTCATACAACCAGTAGTGGTTGGTCATATATATGTCTTAAACAAAGGGAGCTGGTGAGTGGCCTTTTATTCACTATCAAAGCCATTCGCTTGTATGTACAATTTGTTCTCCCTAAAGGGAGACTTAAGCATAGCCCGGTGGGCAACTCATTTTACACTGCCAGTGAAAGTGGCTGCTGAGACTGCAGGTGTCACTTTTAGAGGGATATTGCATCAAAATAAATTCCTTTCCCAGAGTGCCCATTTCCTCACCAGAGTCTGGGATTTCAGCGCCTCTGGTGATTTAGTGTGGGTGTCTCGGTCATGGTTGTCCAGGACAAGTGGGGGTATACATGTCCCACACGGCCATGTGAAGTGGAGAGTTTATGATGTAGAATAAACTCCTGATAGTTGCTGAAAGAGTCTTGTAAGACTGGAGAGATTAGTTTCCTCCAACAAGTGGAGGAGAGATGCAGTTTGGTCCTCCGTTGGTTTAAAATCAGCTCAAAGCAACCCATGTAACTGCAGAGACACTGATGAGGAGGCTTATTTCCATCTCATCACATTTTTAAAGCAGCTAAACTTGCACACAGATTGCACTCAGAGTTGAAGGACTCTTGGCTTCCTTTCTCATTTCTTTGGACCATTTAGACTCGTTATTTTTTTGCAGGCATGTAGTATGAGCCGCTGGTTAATAAAACAAGTTGCACAGGAGACTGCCACAGTGATTAGTTTTATGATGGGGGTGGACGGCATGAGGTTTGCCCAGCTCGTTTATGAACTTCAGCCAAGAATTAGGGCTTTTCAGGTCACAGAATGTATGTGTTCTGCCTGAATGAAGCCTGTGTGTACACACACAATGGGACACGGCCATAAATCTGTGAACGCATCGCCAATCTTGGCTGACCCATCAGCATGGATGTCATTCTCTTTCAAAGAATGCATTTTTCATCGACCCCCCGTGTCTTTTATCTGTGCTTTCCACTCCTGAATTGTTGGATCAGATATACGTTTATTTTTCTCTATATTTAGCAGGGAAAAAAAGTGATTCCATTATGTAGGCCAAACACTGAACAGATAGATCCATCACATGTTGATACCTTATGAATAACAGGATGTCAGAAGGCCAGGTCTAAAGTTTTGCAGTCCATGGACTTTATTTCACTCCAGTGCTACACTACAGCGTGCCAGCAGTCCTCTCTCTCGGCCACTTCATTGCTCGACCATGCAAATCCGCTCTGGTGGCAGATCAAAGGCACAGAGAGCAGCACATAGAGTCATCTGATCCTCACCGGCTGTGGGATCAAGTCCGTAACGTGAGGGATCAGTACACCCAGGGAATTGTACCTCAGCCTCTCTCAGTGCTTAGTTATGATCTGGCTCCTGTCTACTAGAAGGACTTTGGCTTTGACAAAGATATGGGATTAATTCGGATATCACACACACAATCTTGGAGGGATTATTTGAGATATTTGTATTCACATGATTTGATGGTACAATGAAACAAGAGAAATGTTCCATAAATGTTAAAGATTGATGGAGAAGTGCCAAGCCCTTTCTGCAGCACATAATGATACGGTTTTGTTTCACGACCTCTACACATTTGAAATATGTATTTTTAGCTCATCCTTCTTGGCTCAGTCGACAGCGTAGTCATCCGAACATGGGCCAGTCTCTGAAAGAAATATGCAGTGGCATGTTTACGCAAGCATAGCCAAATTCTTTCGAAAACCACCATATGTTCTTGGCTGACTTAGGAAAATATATATTGTATGGAAACATGATTTTGGGGACCAATATGTGTCCAATGGAACCTATTATGATTGTGGGGTTTTTTCCCTACTAAATGTTTATATTGGCTTTTAATTTTTCCCCCAAGTAAGGGAAACGTGGCAAAGTCACATGTACCGTATCACATGTACTTTACCAAAAGAGTGTAGTCCTTCAAACGGGAACCCAAACACAGATCCAACATAATATTTAGGGAGCCCAGGATATACTCTAGCCAACTCTCATGGCCACAGACAGTCATGCAAATCTTGTCAATGCAAACAAACCAACAGTATGACAAGCCAATACATTTGAAAACAGCACTCCCCTTTTGCCCAGTGGAATGTGCAAGCTATGAAAATATGGAATAACTTGCTCGTACCCCATTCACTGTCTGCACAATGGATTTACAAAGAGTAACAGAGGTGGCTTTGTACATGGAACATGCCTATGCCTGTCCCTAACACTGTGAGGGCCATGATACCGGCTTCCCTTTATTTTGAATCGACAAAGGCTTGTGGTTTGTGAGGGCTCTCCAGAAATAAGAGACTTGTTGGAAGATTTTCTGTGCTCTCTAGTTTTAACAGAAGCATTTAACCTGTGTTTTGATGGATGGCTTCCCTTGGGGCATTCACAACATAGTCAATTCCATAAACAGCCCCCCCACATGCACTGTGAACGCCCCCCCCCTAACCAGGGGCCCTTTCACCACCAACAACACAGTTGTCAGGGGAGGCTGTTGCCTCAGCTGTGTCCAGTCCAGCTGCAGTTTGAGTGCTGTGTTGGGACACTTAAAGGGGGACGCTGGTCAGTCTCCCAGCTGACTTTGCATATTGTATTGTTGGTTCCTTCCCTCAAACAGCTACTGTGTCTCATTTGACTTCCAGACACCCCTGCCTCCACTAGCCCACCACCCACTTTCAACTGTGGAGAGCAGTGATGCACTAAAGCACTATTTGAACGAGGGCTTTCTGAACATCATGACATGTTTTTCCCAGTTGCTCCCCACCATGTCATCTGCACATTGTTACTACATGAGTGTTAGTATGGTATTTACGTTCCAGTATAGTTTACTGAATCACACTGGGCATTATGCAATTATAGTTTCCCCAGAATTTTGGCCGAGAGGCAATTTGAATCTAAAAACTGTTTATTTGTGGCTGTTGACCATTTTTCTCAGTTCTATATCTGGAATGCTGATTATATCGTATTTACCCAACCCCTATACTTTTTCTCAATCTAGCCATTGAATAACCTCTTCCTCTTCCCTGTTGTTTACTGCTCACAAGCCTAATCTGTCATCACCACCTTCTGTGTAACAGGACTGCAGTGTTTACGAGATGGAAGAGAAGATCCTGGAAGTTGTAAGTATACTGTACCTCTTCATTTTGTTTCCCATAATGTAAACTTAATGAAGTTTCGTTAGAGGGTGAAAAGGTCTGGTTGATCGTTTGGGTAAATGTCTTCTTACATAGAGATTGTGTGACATGCTCCCAGCAGCAAGATCAGTTTTCTGCCTGAAGAGCAGACGGGTCTATAGGATTGCCAGCAGAGGAGGCGGCTTTAATACGCCTCGACTATCAATCAGTGTTTCCTGTTGCTGACACTCTCCAGACCCCTTGGGCTAACTCTGTGCTTCCTTGAGCACTCTGTCTTTGTCTCAGACAACCTCAAGCAAAGTCCACATTTGAGCAGAGTCGTCCATTTCTTTGTTTCATACAATTCTGCATTTCCCTGCTCTTAGCTTTTGTTCCCAGACAAAAGTTGCCTTCCTTTGCTTATGTTCTGCTTGTGCTGCCTTTTTATTTTCCTCCATTTTCTGTTTTTATCACTATTTATTTCGATATGTCTTCTTTTCCATAAGCTCAACTCTATGTGACGCGTACACCATGTGTGTGTGTGTGTGTGTGTGTGTGTGTTGCTATGTCCAGTAACAGCACACTAATGGTCCCTTTTTAGCCCATTAAGCCTTGCACTAAATATGAACACACAGACACACACACACACACACAGGCCTGTACACAGGGAGTAAGATAACTGATGAAGGATAAGGTCTTTGCGTCACGAATATAACCTGACTTGTTCTAACCTGTAAAACACACAACACCTGGTTATTAAAGGCACAATACACCATCAGAGGATTTAGCACACTGCTTATAATCTCAGTAGTCTTGTGCTTCGTATTTTATTAATTTCTGCATTTTGTTTTGGCTTGTCCTCTGCAGTCTAAGATTTTGAACAGCATATGTGATCAGACTGTGAGAACCACCTCTGACCCCCTGATGAGCCAGTCGGCCTGCCTGGAGGAAGTCCAGCTGACCAATATCAAACCAGGAGAGGGTCTGGTAAGGAATGCTGAGAGATATTTTTTTTAGCCCTAAACCCACTGTCTAACTTGTGGGTGTGCAGGCCAGGAATGCAAGCAATGTGTGTCGAATTGTGAACCTCACATCTGTCATACATTTCTCTCCCTCTGGGAATATTGTACTTTTACTGAAACCATAAATAAATAAATAAGTTGTCAGGGTTTTTTATTTTATATTTGTTTTTTTGCCTTAGGGGATGTACATCAAGTCTACGTACGATGGGTTACATGTCATCACGGGAACCACGGAACATGTAAGTTTAACAATATGTTGACCACAAAAAGTTTTATGTCATGTGTTTGTTCGCCTTACTTTTAAATTCCTTTATTACTGCAGTTCTTTTGCACCTGACTCTCAAGAACAAGCTTCTGATATTAGTTGAAAAAACCACCTCGCTCTCCTCCTCCTCCTCATCTTCCTCTTCGTTCTCCTCCTCCTCTGCTGAGGGCACACTGAGTTATCTGAAGGAGTTAAAAACTGCTCATCTGTAAGGGAAGTGTTTGTTTCTGCACTTCAGTATCCAGTAAATATCACAACAGCCTCCACAAAAAAAAGTCCTACCTTTCCCCACACTGAGACAACCAGTCCGTGACTAATACACCAGCATCACTGCCACGGTCGGATCTTCACGCCTCCGGTCCTTAATTGTGAATCAGAACATGAATCATCACCAATAATGACTAGTTAATCCCGTTTGACACCCGTGTGACATGCAAAACAATTCAACTGATATTCATACACACAGTGTCTGTATTTTGTCACGATTTGAACTTGGAGTGTTTGTTCAGCGGATATTTGCTTTTTTCAAAGGCAGACCAGTTGAAATCAATATAAAGTAGCTCCGATTTCAACAAGGTTTTGTGAATAGTACGTTGTGTGTTTAGCAGTGTCAGTGTTTTTGTAAAAGTGGTTCATCAGGCTTTGACCTTCACTTTTTGTTCTTTAGTCACCTGCAGACCTGACCAGGAAGATCCATGCTGGTGATGAGGTGATCCAGGTTAACCAGCAAACAGTGGTTAGAATCATTATTATTATTTATTTTTTTTGTCTTTTAGATTTATATACAAATTTGACCATACATTTGGTCAATTTGAGTGCACACTATAAATATTGATTGTGTGTGTTTTTATGTTTGTTCTCATATTGTTAACCAGGTGGGCTGGCAGCTGAAAAACCTGGTTATCAAACTGAGGGAGGACCCCAAAGGTGTGGTACTACTCCTTAAGAAGAGGCCCACAGGCACAACAGGTTTCACCCCCGCCCCACTCAAGAACATGCGCTGGAAGCCCCCGGTGCCACAGGTACATGCACACAAGCTCCCACACCTCATCCTTTCATTATGGAAGATCAAGAAAAGCCTGTGCGTCTAGTCACTGTCAAACAATTATCAGCCTTTTAGGGAGTTGGTTCCCAAACAGCATGTTCAGACAAGTGTTACAGTGCCACCCTGACAGTGCTGCCGGCTGAATTATATAGAACATTGAGTTTTTTTTCTTTATGCGCAGCAACAGACTCAAACCAGCAAAGTCCCATGATGTCATTCAGTCTAGGAGATAAAGCTGCCAGCCTATAGTGCTAGCGTCTGGTTAGATTGTATCTGGTTTTATTAGTAGAAGCAAATAGCCCAGATGTTGTCATCAAAAGAAGACAATAGGACTTACAAGAATTCATGTTGTTTTTTGTAATTCTCTTTTCTTCAAGAGAACTCCCCCCAAATGTCCCTTGTTCAAAGAAGAAGAAAGAAGGTCAGAGGTAGCTGAAAGATATTATACTAATAAGGTTATGTGACTGTAATGCAATTGCTGTTCTTCCTCGTGTGAACACATTTAGGCTTAACTTAGCTTTTAACCACATCTCCGCCACCTGAGTCCTCTTTAACAGACAGGGAGACAATAACGCTTGTTGTAAACTAAGACTACCAAATTTCAGGCTCTGGCATTGTCTTTACACGTGTAGCCTGTTTTATTGCCTGAGAAGGCAAGATGAGACAATATCAGATAAGAGTGGGTTTCTCTACAACAACAAAGAGCCTCTCAAACAAAGGTGGCCAATGTCAACATGTCCACCAGCATCAGATCAGTTGGCTATCTCAGTTTATCTGTAATAATAAGGCTCCAGAAGGCAAAACAGAGACAAACTATACACCCTGATTCAGGAATGAATGACACTGGCTTTGTAGTAGTTTATCATTTGTACACATACAAGCCGAATTGGATGTCATTAATATATCACATCTACTACACTGTATCATCAAGACGTATCATTTAGGTCTAATGAGAATGGCAGTGAAAAATAGTAGTAGTCCAGAGCTGAGTGTTGGGAAACATAACTGTGGTAAATGAGTACAGGTTTAAATACATGTCTCACGGGCTATTTTGGACTTCACTTACAATCTTTCCATACCTCAAAGAAGGTTTATACTCAGAGAGACGCACACAAGCACTTAAATGTCTCACCACATGTGGTAAACTCTTCCCGGTTGCCAGAAAGTCATATTTAGTCTTAATTTGAGATGAAAAAAACAACAAAACTAATTTGTTTTCATCAGTTAACTGATGTACTGTATACATATATGAGAAGCATAACTAAGTTAAAAGAGACTATCGCTAAATAATCAGTGATAATCATGTATGTGAAGTTAATGGTAATGGTTGATTGTGCTGTATTTTTCCAGAACAATTCCTCCTTGATCAGAACCCAGTCTCCCTGCGGCTCAGCTAACGGATCAACCAAAAAGGAGAAGCCGGCTATCCTGAACTTGTACATCCCCCCTCCTCCTCCAATGCCATACACGCCACGGTGAGCTGTCCCGTTTGAGGTTGAGTTTTTAAGTTGAGCATAAAACACAAGCCATGAAACAACTCAAAAGAACTAGCAGCGAGAAGGAGAGAGACCAGCTGCCACCCTGCAGTGAGCAATCCCGTAACCTCTAGCCAACCTTTGCCACATTTCCTCATCCAGGCCTTTGAGGCAGTTGGATAATGAGTGTGTTCCGGACCCGTGATCACCTTACCTCCCTCCCCTCCCATTGCCTCCCATCTGTTCTGCTTGTCTTAAGCCCACTCTGCTCCCAACATAACATTTGCTTGCATATAAACCCAATTGTGGTATTCTGCTTGACACTGTGAACGGCGGAGTGGCATGTTGTGTTGTAATAACTAAATGAGCGTTTGCTTTTCCACGCAGAGAGGGGAGGACAGAAGCCTTCTGCAGCATTAGTAAAAGACCAAAGGGCTCTGAATCACCCAACTCCTATCTGGACCAGGAGAGCAGAAGACGCTGCACCATCGCCGATTACGACAAGTTAAGCGTTGGCTGCCCCATCGAGGCCAACGTGATCCAGCCCAGAATGAGGGAGCACCAGCCCTCGCGTGGTCAGTATTTTCTCATTCAATTGAACTTCTAAACAGACTCCATCAGTGGATACTGAAAATTAAATAAAAAGAATGCATTTGATAAATATTTGACTCTTTCCTTTAGGGAAGCCCCGGCCCCTCTCCATGCCAGCGGACACCTGCGTTGGAGTGGTTGATCCCTATGCTAAGCCCTGGACACAAGGAAGAAAAGGTATGGATAAGCATGCTTTCACTTGCAGGTGAAACCGCAAGAATTCCAAGTTTACTGTTTAACCCTCACTTGAAGGATTACATCAGCTGGTTGATTTTCATTTATTTTTCTTGACTTCTAGCTTTTAACAATATATTTACGATTAATGCCGTTGATAAGCTGACTTCTCATTGTCTCTCGGCTTCAGGTGAAGACCTCCTGTACAGATACCTGAGCAATGAGAGGATCCCCACCATTGCAGAGGAGGTGCCCTCAGTGTCTCCACCCTACAGGCCTGTAGGGGAACGTCACCTCATCAGGGTGGACCACATCAGGGGCAGCCGCTACTACTCCAACTCGGACCTCCACAACAGCGCCACCATCCCGTACCAGGAGGACGTGAGAAAGGCCCCCGTAGCCCCCGCCTCCAAGCGCACAACGGCAGAGCGCTCACTACTGGTCAGTTGGATCACGCGGCTTAAGCTATTGACTCACTGATGATGCGCTTCCTGTCGGGCCCTTCTGTTCCTGTCTTGTGTCCTTCCTCAGTGCCTTTGATTTTTAACGTCCAGCAGTTGTTGTTTTTTTGGCAGCTTTGGGCTTTCTCACACTCCTCTCTCCCCCAACCTCCATATTTCCCTGGTGTTACTACTACTACCAACTACTGCTCCTCAACCAAACCTGCTTTTTGCAGTGCTCACTACATTACGTCATCACCCCTTTAACACTGCCCACAACAATCCTCTTCATCTCTGACTACGAGTCCCATGTCTGCCTCAAGAAGATACAGTTTGTTCAGGTTTAGGACACTTTGGCCTTGTGTGCTGTCTATGGACTCCTCTGTACATATTAAGTTATGTCATGTTTCAGTTGAAATGCTCTCTGGTACTTTTATTTAATACTTCAGAAAACTTGCCAGATATCACTTCAGCTATTTGCTTATATTATTTGCATAAATAAGTTATACAAATTATACCAAACTGCATATTTTGTTAGTGAAGCTGTGCTTTTACTATACATGTTACTGTTTTTCTTTTTCAAACGACTCTGTTGTGACCAGTTAGTTACATTACCCTCTGCCAAAGGCTGCCTCTTGTAAGCTATGCATATACTTGAGAAAGATTTTTATAGTCACTTTAGTTGACAATGCTGCATTGGTTGGTACAAGGATGTTTATATATTGTCTCTAGCAAATATTTGTGCTGGTTTAAAAGCTATGCACTCTATTCAGTAAACTTTTATATCCTGTGTTTCAGTTTACTCTGCAATTACCCACCTAAGGGGCCTATACATACAGCTGGTTGACGGTAATAAATGGCTTTTGGAAGCCAGAGTTTTGAACCCATCTTTTAGGACACACAGGTCAAATTGCCTTCTGTTAGCTCATGTTGTGGAAAGACCACAGATCACAAAAGACAGAATGACAGTATTATTTAAGAAAATCCAGGGAAGAATTGTCTATTGTTGCATTATCTGCCTTTTGTAAGTTTTGATTAGCGTTTTATTAAAATTGCAGCTCATGTCAGTAATCCTTTGTATTGTCTTTATTTTACCATTGCGTGTGGAATCACTGCTTAATGTGTAACTATAATTTAGCTTGTGGGATGATATTTTTCTCTGAAAACTACACTGATGAACTATGTTGTTCTGGTATTAGTACTGAATACTGAAAAATGAGATATTCAATCACAACAATCTGTCAGTGAAGGGCAGCTTCAGTCATTATTAACTTCCACTCTTGAGCCGGCTTTCAAACCTGCTTCGACCTTTTGAGGTGAACCCTGCTTCTGTTTTTTAAGCATGTGGTGAAACAGGATAGCTAATGTCAAGTTACCTTTTCTCTGTGCCTCCGATGGTGATGCTTATGTAACTACTTTAAATTCCACCTGGGAGACCATATGGTCGGAGCAGGTTTTTCCATCAGTGGATCTTATTCTTGCACATATGTTGCCTTTTAAACATTTAAACGCCAGGTTAGGATTACTTTGCCTGACAGCTCTCACCATCTTTATTGATTTGAAGGAAGTGTTTTGCCTGGGAAGGATCAGCAGCTTTCATCATGGAACTTAAGATCTGACTGCTGTTGAGAATGACCCACCGCTCACATCTTTCACCTTTGCCTGTGTTTCTCTGTGCATGCTTTTACTGAAAGATGGGCCTCTTTCCTTATCTTTGCTCCACTTCTTCTTCTTCCCCGTGTCTCGCTCTGCCCAAGCTTGCCAAGCTGTAGCCGCCTGCGGTCCTCACTAATTTGCACTTTCTGAAAACCTGTGGTCTGCCTAAATACTACCTGCACTCTGTTTAACCCACTGCTAAGTTTGCTAACCACTAACATGTTATAACTGCACATCACAAATGGTTACATGGGAATGCTGAATTATTTGTAGATTGTGCATGTGGAATCATTTTTTAACTGATCACATAAATCAATCACAGACGGCGACGCATGAATGTGATAAACGTTTTGTTCTCCATTCCTTTTCTTTTGTTCCATTTGGTCACAAGACAGAATTAGCAAAAGAAATGGCTTGTAATCGAAATTCAAGGCTACATTCTATTAAATGTGTCTGTAATTTAGCTTCATGCAAGAGATGCTGCAGTTTTACCACATGAAGTCGTGTGTTGGATGTTGACAAGAAGCAAAAGCACCAAAATAATCTTAAAATGAGTGCTGATCAACAGTAGCTTTGAGGCTATGTTAGCATATCTGAATCGAGCTGAGGCTTTAAAGAGCGACTATATCAGAGAGGTTGACTCTCCAACATGCTTTAACAATTGAATCTTTATGTATCACAGGGACCTGACTGGCACTCTAGCAGTGACTTCCTCAACCGGTGAGTTCCTCACTCTCTTCCCACGCACACATATAGAAATGTAGTCCATAGGTCACATGAGAAACACAAGAACAGGGTGGGTCTAATGCTCCTACAGGGAGTGACAGTCAGCAGGCTGTGGAATCTTTTTCAAACAGTGGGTCAGTGGGTGGGCTGCTTTTATGATCAGGGAAACTGTGCCATGGACAACCAGGCTGAGATTCATACAGGGCAGAGATGGACAGAGATTGAAGGTGACAGCTGTAGGGCAAAAACCATGGAGTTACTATCCAAGTGTGACTGTATAACAATTGTTTAATGGTAGGGTATAAAGTAAGCTTAATGGATTTGTTCCTGTTAAGCTATTAGGAACTGCAACAACAGGGTTAGGACTGTTCCCTCCTACACACATTTAGCCAAAATATCACTTCTCTGCTTTAGCCTGACAATTAAACATAAGGAAATTATTATTCCACATTAGATTAGGTCAAATGCGCTCATTTCTTTCTTTTTTCATCTTATGTATTAAAACTGGAGAAATCACCTTTATCAAACCCCTGCAGATAATTTATGTTCATTTTGTTGGAGCAGTACCAACCCTTTCCTGATTTGAATTTAGAGCTAATTATTATATGGGTAGATACATTTCTGTGTTTCTGAGACATTGTTATCTCTCAGGACCTCCACTATGCAAGATGTTTCAACATGTCCCACACACCAAAGTGTCCATCGTTCGCCATCCACCCCCAAGACACCTTCACATGCCAGAGAGTCTTTAGAAATGTCACTGTTATGACAAATCCTGATTCTTCTGCACTTTCCAACTATAAATAACCCTATCCCACTGCGTAACGCATGACGACATTTGACGATTGCTGTTCCTCCATCTCCTCATTCGTGGCCCTCTGTACTTCCTCTGGTCTTGGATGTAGGGCCTGAGGAGGTGTGACTCCCCACATTAACACTGCGATCGATGACTAAATGCCTCGCACAATACGCCACCGCCCCCACCTCCACCCTCCCCGGCAGTTCTATTCTAAGAGCGGCACACAAACGCATCCGGTTTGTTTGCACGCTCGATCAAAACACATTACCCACATTTAGAATATATGGAGAGATGCTATAGTAAATCTTGCAGATAAGCAGTTGACTCACCGTTGGTGGAGGTTTCTAAACATGTGACACTGATGCAGGCAATGGAATTTGATTGACGTTGGATTTAATCAAGTGTCATATTAATTTTGGCTTGTTAATCCGTAGAAATAAACCAGTTTTCCCTCATGACAAAGCATAAAATGTGATGGTGCATCAATTTTATGTCAATTGTCAAAACCATCAATTTGGTATTTGAGAGCCATTCAGTGTGGGCGGGAGAGCAGAGCGTGTCTACTGAAGTATTTAAAGTTGCAACACCTGCAAAAAGTCATCAGTATTCCCTTTAGCAAAGTAGTAATTTGCAGAGGAGACAAAGACGTAAAAATGTATGGATGATTTATGGATGACAGGAGGAGGAGAACACAGAAAATGTTAGCAATCGAAAGGCAGGAAAAACGAGCCGTAGACAATTTCATACCCTGAAATTGCAGGGTGAGGCCCCAGCTGAGGTAAATCGAGTATTTTGAGCATTGGGAACAAGTTTCTTGTCTGCCCATGTTGCCGTGGCTGGTTGCCAAATGTATTATCAGAACAACTGGCACACGAACAAAATGCCAACTCTTAAACAGTTTCCATGGGATCTGTTTTGTTCAGGCCATATCAAAGTAAGCCGGATGGGAACACAGATAAAGATCTTGACTGGGATGCAGTGAGTTTGTGTAGGAAAATGTCTGATCTAAACTGCTAAAATATGACAATTATATAAAACTGCTTGGTGTACAAGACAACTTGACTGTAAAATAATGCTTGACGTCAGCTTTAGTGGTCGGTTTCGAATCATTAAGTGTTGACTTTCATCGTCTCTGCTTTGTTCTTACAGGTATAATCAACCACAAATACGATCCTGGTCCTTCTCTCAAGCAGTAAGTATATTGTGTAGAGTCAATCTGTCTAAACGCAAACGCTGTCAAGAATAGTATGTATGTGGTCATACAGTATGTGTGTGCATTTACATACAGCTTGCGTGAGTTGGTCCACTGTGCAATGTGAGGAATGTCGCATGCCTTGGCAGGAGGAAGTGAAACTTGAAAGCCTTGATTACAGGCCCATTACATTTTACACCAAGATAAGACAACACACAGACTTTCTCTTGCACGTTCTATCAAACACAAAACACAAGACCAGTACACAGCAATGCAACATGCAGATCATGTGAAAGGTCTCTGTCAGTCTGAATCCACACCATGAAACTCTTCCTTTTTGGATGATATCTCAAGAAGAAGATATCATGACATTTTCATACAGAGCTCCATGGTCCCCAGACGATTAAGCCCAATGACGTTGGTGATCCTCTGACTTTTCCTCTAGCACCACCTTCATGTTCACATTTGGAGTTCTGACTCCATGGATGGCCATGAAATATGGTGCAGACATTCATGTCGCCTTCAAGATAAATTAGGAAAACTGGGGGGATTCCTTAACTTTTAATCTAGCGCCAGTATCAGTCATATCAATCAAAGGTTTTAGATTTACGTTCTGTTTGGTGCCAATTAGCAAATCTTAGCATGCTAACACGCTAAACTAAGATGGTGAAATGGTACACATAACTGCTAAACATAAGCATGTTAGCATTATTATCATGTTAGCATGCTGACATTAGCATTTACATCAAACAATTCTTTCACAGAGGTACTCTTTGTCTCATTCCTTATTGAATGTGCTACAAGGGGAAATTGATCAATAATCTAATGGCTGTGGCAGATGTGGAAATGAATTGACCACAAGGGTAAACAAAGGATTGCTTTGCTGTCTATGTGCGCGCGCACACACACACACACACACACACACAAAAGCACACACAGAGACCACGTACCACAATGCCATGAGTTACTGTCGATCCCTTAGTGGCACCTCCACCTCCACAGGGGTCAGATGGATTAGGCACATAGTGAGTAGTGGCATGTGAACAAATCACATTTGTACAGATTTATGGTCCAATGGCGACTTGTTGTTGCACCAAACAAGAACCTTGACCCTGCTGTCTTCGTCTATATAGGATAGAAAAAGAAATACAGGGACGAGTGGAGGGTTTTACTGCTTCTATTCCCGTCGCTGGCTTCGCTTTGCATCTGTAAGGATGCATCGGCTGCACAGAAGAAAACAAATTCATTTCAAACCAAATCCTCATTAACTGTCATTCAATACTGCATTTAGAGCTATAAATGACTCAGCGAGCCCATGCAGCAATATCTAAACTGAGGTGGTGACCAGTGCCAGGGCAACTGGGCAGTTACAACAGCAAGCAAGGGGCATGCAGCGCCATCAAACTGAGCAACCTAGAATTTGATATCATTTCCAGCTCTGCGCCCTTCCCCCTTTACACTGTGAGAGATTCCCCTACTGAATAATAGACACTCTGTTTGCCCCCTCTCTCATTTCTCTCCCTAGACACTCACACAGTTTCTGGGTGGGGTGGGGGGGGGGGACATTAGCTAAGTGCCGTGACAATTCTCAGCATGGATTGTGATGGGAGATTGAGCGCTACAATGGTGTGACCAATCTGCATTCCTGTGAATCCTTCGGTCCTTTGACATGAGTCGCAGGCAAGATTACCTCACTTCCACTCACAGATTCAGCGAAATGCCCCTTTAAAATCTCCCTAAGGTGGCATGCTGAGACCTCATCACAGAAATGAGAAGAGTGTGAATTGTGTTGATCTTTTATTTTGTTTTATTCAACACATTTAATTAAAATGTTAAGGGGGGAGCTTTTGGAGGGGGCATAGGGCAAACACAAGGAAGTTTCTTGCCATGGATGAGAAAGATAGGGTGACAAATGGAATGGAAGGCAAAGAGGAAACTACAGTGTGAGAATGTGGGAGATGTAAAGGGGGGGGCTCTCTTCATAGTCACTTCATTTCACTCGCTGCAGTACAATGGCAAGTGGAAAGAGAGAAGAGGCCCCTGTCTATTTAAGCAGAAATGAGATGGAGACTATAATAACGCAGGACTCAGGAATGTGTCTGCTGGTTTACCGCCGTCCCAGCTCAGGCCAACACAGGCCGGAACATCCGAGCTTCTGCACAGATACAGCCAGATACAGCTGGAGCAGTGATGTTATGGCTACGAACCCACCTCCCCACCGAGGCAGTGAAGGGTGTTGATAGCCAGGCCACAGCCTCCCCAAGTCACGAGTGGACTCTGTAACATGAAACGCTTATTTTTCTCCTTCTTTTTGGAGGAAACCACGGTGTGTTTTGTGAATTTGTCTCAAAGCAATAAAAAGGAAGAAGAAACCCATAGCGCTCATCTAGATGTGTCCTGAACTTAACACTCCTTTCACATTAGAGATATGTGAAATTAAACTCATTCAGTAGGTGCACTCATACTGGTGGTGATGTATAACAGATAACAGATTTTGTTGGATCACCCAAATAAAAAGGTAGAGCTGAGTCCAGTCTAAATGTTACTAACTTAATGACAATAGCTATAATAAATAGTTTCAAGTAGTATTTTTTAAGGGTACAACACAATGTAAAACCCTCGCCATTATCTGCATTTCCCCTGCTACCCGTTAATGTTCCGTTTTGGTGGCATATAATGCTGTCACATAGCAGTCATTTAGCGACACCTAGTGGTGAGGGGGAGGAACTGCGAGGACGTCCTGAGATAAACTTTTAATTTCGCCAGAGTGAAATAACAATAACGACGAAACAATGGCTGACAAGTCGTTGCTGCATTAAACTAAAACATATGCCCTCACAATTCTTGTCTCTTCCGAGTGAGTGGGTGTTCCCCTCTTCTCTTGGAGGAGAGGAAAGAGGGGAACACCCAAAGAGGACCTGAGCTCACCTGAAACCAGCTCTGCTTTCTGGGAATTTCTGCTTTGTCTTTTTTCCGACATGCTCGCCAAGGTTTGGTCAGACTTTGAGCAGAGCTTTCGGGCCAAACTTCTTTCCTTGCGGTCGTGGTGGCAGGTATGGTAACATTATATTGTTTAAACTGTCTGAAATTAATTAATTCGCTCCCAGGCGACGTTCTTTTTGGCTAGCTAAGCCACTAGAACAAAAACGCCGGACAGACGAGGCCTACATTAGTTTTTTTTTACCCTTTTCAACGCTGGCAAATTTGTATTTGAATGTTGGCGACAGTCGTTTAAAGTGCATTTTGACGTGTTCAATTATAGATTATTTGAATTTTGTGAACACACCTCATTTAACATGTAAGAAAATGTGTCTACTTAATACTTACTCTATTTAAAATGAACCTACAATGCGAAGTAGATTTGGTTATGTCCTAGCTGTTGTATTTCAAAAACCTCTGACACATATTTATAGGATTAGAATTAATGTGTTTATTACATTACATTTAGGCATTTAGCAGACGCTTTTATCCAAAGCGACTTCCAAATAAGAGCTTTACATAAAGTGCATAGAACCATGATGGAAAACAAAAAGGTGTCTCATCAAACCTGTAAGGGCTGGTGATGAGTCACAAGTGCTATAAGTAAGTACATCGCTGCCAATGGCAGAATCAAAAGAGCATTAAATCTAAGAACAGATTATCTTTGTACATTATCAAATACAATACATTCAAACCAAAATACAATTCCACTATAATATCGTACAATATGCTATACTTTATAGAAGCAATGTGTCATTTAAGTGATGTTGTATTCCCGGAACAAATGAGTCTTTAGTCTTTTCTTGAAAGTGGCCAGACAGGTTGTTTCTCTGACGGATGTGGGGAGCTGATTCCAACACTGGGGGGCCAGACAGGAGAAAAGTCTTGAGTGTGAGCGGGCGTCCCTGAGAGATCGAACCGCCAGGCGCTTCTCAGAGGCAGACCGTAGTTGGCGGACAGGGGTTTAAGGCTGGAGGATGGTCTGGATCTAGGATGGTGCAGTCCTGTTCACTGCTTGGAAGGCCAGTACCAGTGTCTTGAATCTGATACAAGTAGCGATGGGTAGCCAGTGAAGGGACACAGGGACCCCAACATTTTGCTTTGTCTTTGTTACATGCCAAGCAGAAGCTGTGGGTTGCTGTCTCTCTGCTCTTCCTCCTCCCCCCTCCCTCTCCCTCTAGTTTCTCTCCAGGTGCTAAGTGGCTGATTGAGTTCCACCTGTTCGGCCTGAACACAGGAAACAGGTTAAACTCATTGGTTTAACCGGCCTGTCACTCTCTCTCAGACGCACCGAGGAACAGAGGCTGCTCGACAAGTGTCTTTGATAGTACTGTTTGTGTATAGTTTGTACTTTTGATAGTTAAGCTGGTGTGTTCAGACCACAGGTCTGTGGTGGGTGGAGGTTGGAGGACTAGGTAAGTGGGTACCCATACATAGTGCACTCACGCAGGAGGACCTCTGTTAAAACATTAGGAAAGGAGTTGTTGCCACTTGTGTAAAGTTTTTGCCAACAGTTTTTAGTTAGACGACTAGGTATTTTTGTTGTTGTAGTTTTGTTCGTTTCAGTTTACTTTGGCACAACTATTAAGTCCCCTCCTCCCCCCCACGTGAACGGTCTGTAATTACCAGTGGTAACAATAAATTGATCCTTTCTTTACTGCAACCACCGCCTCCATATCATTGATTGCCTTGTTACCGTCCCTGCATATCGCTAGACAAAAGGGGACATAACAGTCTTTGTCATTACTGTGCTGGCCTCTTATGTGGAATGTTTATGTGCATATTTATTTATGTATTTGTTTTGCAGCCTTTCATTTGTTTTTGAAATGACCAATGAAACTACATAATCACAGCTGTGTTTGTAAGTGGTCGAGTTATCGGTTATAAAGAGATTCTCCATGTTTAAGCACAGTGCTGCCTTCAGAGGGGATTCATACTTTATATAAATTCTGCAGGTATGCATGAAACCATTACTCATACGTTTTAATGCATACATTATGTGATGAGCTTCAGTATTCTGTTCTTTGACTCCATCTACCTCAAGTGCGGTGGTGCTCCGAATCAGATTGCTCTCCTTCAAACTGTTTTGCAAGCTCCAAAGAAAGGTCAGGTTATCATTCGTTTCAATGATGCATTCATTATTTTATTTTGTAATAAAGACATTTTGCTCCATAGACAATACAAATTGCCTACAGTGGTAATGCAGGTTAAATGTTAGACAGATGTATTGTAAATAAATGTAAAGAGAGGATTTGTTTATGCTGCTAGTGGAAACACATGTACGTACTTGGTTCATGAAGAGTCTATAGCTAGATATAATACAAAGAAACAACTCTGAGCAGAATAGTACAGGCACTAGCTGGGGTTTCTGTTGAAGGAATCTTTGTTTCAAAATGTGTTTACACATGCAAATCCAACAGGTTGCTCTTTTAATTTAATGTACAGAGGAGTACAATGCACAGATGTTCTGACTACTACACTTCATCATTGTGTAGTAGTTATACAGTTCCAAGATTGATTTAGCAAGTGTCAATCATCAACAGTTGTGTCAAGTGGTACCCTCTGGTAAGATACCAGTATCTCTACCTCAACATCTCCTCACCATTGTATTTTGTGTGTGTATAGCACTGTTTTGTTTTTTACATATTCTATTTATTTTGCACTGCTGGGACATGAGGAAACTGCAATTTTGATATCTATGTATGTACTGCTGTGATATTGACAATAAAGCTATTTTTTGACTTTTTGATACATAGATGCACATTTTAATTTAATTTTACATAGAAAATGTTACAAATACAAATAAGAGGGCAAAAAGTACAAAACCTAAAAAACAAACCACAATATTCACACAAACTTACCTTATTAATCTGGTAAAATGTGATTTCTTTTTTCTTTTTTTTTACTTTGAAAACAAGGGTATCCACCCTGAAGTTAGTGATGGCCACTGTGGTCCAAACTCCCATGGGTTTTAGACTGGTTTCTAGATCTGGTGACTGTAAAAGGTCATAGCATATGATTCACACAGCCAACAGCAGCAGTTTTCTGGGCTACTTGTAAATGATTCAGGATGTGTTGCTAAGACGAGTGAAATGGGAGTTACAGTAGTCTAACAAAATATATAAAACAAATCCTCTCCGTATCAGCGTGAGATACTCTGCCTTGTGTTTAAGGGCTTTGCCACCCTGGAAGAGACCATTTGTTCGATCATTGGACAAACGTGATTGCTCAATAACTTTGTATTAACACCTGTCCTTTTGAGTAGACAAGTGGATCCAAACTATCAAGGAATGCATTTTTAGTTTATTAATTTATTCTGATGTTTCCTTTGTTTTGTTACCTGTCTGTTTATCTTTAATAATTATTCTTTCATATGCTACATAATGTGTACAACATATATGTCCCATATATGACTTGACATATTTGTTTCTTTTTACTGAGAAGTCCTTTCTCCCTCAATGCATTAAGAACACAGTAAGCTAAAAATGAATTTCCTCCTGCTCTGAAATGTTTCAATGTGCCAAACACTTTTTCCTCTATCAGACAATAGCAGATCCAATTTGATTAGATTTTTGATATAAAACGTATTGCATTTGATTCCTGATTCCCTGTAGTTGTGAATAAAAGCCTTTAAAATTGGTTATCTGCAGTCCCCACCTTTACCACTGACCAATGTTTGCTGGTTGTTTTGATCCATCCAGCCAAATAGTTTGAACCTCAGTCTTGAGGGCATAGCTCTATCCCCACCCCAGGCTCCCTCTCTCATGGACTTTGATGCTTTTGAGACATAAATCCTTGGCAGCTTTTTCTATTCATCTCAAGCTGTGTCAAGCACCACTTTGTTGCCATTTGAATTCTCAGTTTCAATGTAGCAGTCTCCAAATGGAGAGTTTTGGCCTGGTGTGAGTTTGTTGATTGCAGTGCTTTGTGACTTGTGGATGTGTTGGTGAGCTGAGCGGCTTGGAGTGCTTTCTTAATAGGAGCTAATCAAAGCAGGGGGAAGCAGGGAGCAGAAAGGGAGGAAAGGGACTGATAACAGGAGCAAGATAGAGAGGGAGCTGGATGGTTCCACTACTCAGTTGCCAATTTATTAAATACACAGAGCTAAATCTAATGCAGTCTAATACCAGTCCTGCAATAAATCCTACCTTCATGCAGTTTTTGTTGAACCTGTGGGCCAGGTGATCTTGTGGCAGTGAGAGTAATTACACAAACATTGTTGGTGCATGCTCATAATGTATGCCTATACCACTGTCCACACCATCCGTCCCGTTCTTTTACTGTAATCCTTCCTTTGAACACACAGTTTCTTTTTTATTAGGAGCATCAGAAACTTTTTTGAAATACAGAGATTTACCTGGCGGTGATGAGCTTAATTAACATTGTGTGAACTTGTCTGGCAATGGCTTGGATGTACCGGACGTTCAATTATATGCAAACGTCCCGCACTCGAGCTTTAAGCACTAAAGTACAAAAATTTAATTCAGAAGATGACTATACAGTTGAATCAACACCTGTTTTAGAGAGGTGTTGATTCAACTATATAGTAATTTTGGAGGCTGCAGTTTGTGGAGCTGTTGAACTATATTGCGTTATAGTGCTTGTAGGAGAGCACACGTTACACCTGTTTTAAAATTGCCGCACTAGTCACCTGTTAGTTTTAGAATTGATTAAATGGTCTCACTCCCGACTACTTGTCTGACATGGTTTTAAGATATATAACCACTAGATCCTTCAGGTCCTCTTGTAGCTGTCTCTCGGTTGTTCTCCACGGTCTTAGCCACTATGGCCCAAGCCTGTGGAGGACCTGAGGGGGGCAGAGAGAGTTGATATCTCTAAAAGACAACTTAAAACACACCTAGCCTGACTTATTCTAGCTTGTGTTTATTTCTACTTGCACTTTTACTTCTTACATTAAACTTTTATTTTATTATTCTTGATTTTATTGCATTTGATGTATGTGTACTTGTGCTATATCCTCCTGGGACCCGAGGAAAACAAGTGTCTTCCATTTTTCTCTTATGAACAAAATGTCCACTGTGGAGGACAAAGTCAATGGGCTGGGTCTCAGGAGGATATAATTAAAGTTTAACTGATTTATTGATGTTATTATAGATCTTGTTCGTCTTCAACTACACTTGTGTCTTCTAGTGTCAATATAAAGTGGCAACATACCACATCTGTGCATGAGTGATCTCTTACTTTTATGCAAATGATTACATTCATTATCTTTCTTAAATAAACAATACATTCTCAGTTTTAGCTTTTTGGTAATTGTGTGAGTGACCGTGTGCTGTCCAGACTGGAAACTTTCCTCTTCAGTTTGTCTGGAAAATCTGAGTCCTGTTTCTTTTGGATGAGAATTAAGCACTTCCACATTAACTGGTTGGAAAGGAGAGGGTCTAATCTTAATGCAGGGAAAATCATATAAACACTTCCTTTCCCTTTCCTCAGTCAACACTAGATGTTCCCATGAGCCTTTGGTAAAACTGGAACAGCTCAAGCTCCTGGCGTTACACTCAGCTTGTAGTAAAAGCACTGTTAAGATGAACATAAACATGTATTTTATTGTGATTTTATTCATTCAAGAGCATACAATGTAGATGCAAATGATGAGATTACACAAAGATTATGTAGAGAAGCAAGTGTGCAGACATTACGTAAAATGGGAAATAAGACACTAAATACCCTGGCTAAATGCAGGGTGTTACAGTGTGGCTGTACATTCCAATGGCCTGTAGACAAAAGGTGTGAGCTCTGAAAACAAAAGCCTGTGTATTGTGGGCCAGGTGATCTAAACAGAGAGGATTTGATAGGGAAGCTTGGTGGGTGTAATGTCTCAGATCTCACAACAGCTCGCCCTAAAGTGGATCATGAAAATTATATTTGTGTCAGACGTTTACTGGGGGGCAAGAGAATAAAGGAAAACGAGGGACTGGGGTAATCTGTTGGTAGACAGAGGAAGAGACTTTGGTGGCTGATGTAGGATAAAAGCATATGTTGCCTGGAGTAAGACTTGAGATCAGCATGGAGACGCAATAAAGTGATTGTGACTGTAGTGGCTGGTTGGAGGGAGAGATGGAAGAGAGGTTATTATGGGAGGGTGAAGCTGTGATTAGAGGGAGATTGGAGGTAAAATCCCAGGGAATCACCGGCGTATGTGCAGGTGCTTATTGAAGTGTTACTTTCCTAGGTGTGAGGAAACAATCAAAATGAAGTTGGGGAAGAATCAAGAGTGGGATTAATACATCTGTGCTGGGGACTTTGGGCTTAAAGATGGAAAAGGGCACGGAAGCAGAGTGAACTGTAATAGTGCCAGCAGTTGTTGCTGATTAATTAAGGCAAAACAAAATCACATCCCTGTCTATTATCCTGTTCACCTGATTCTTTGATTGAGTGCCCTGAGATAACTTTGTTATGATATGGCGCTATATAAATAAAATTGAATTGAATTGAATTCTTCTGATTAACTTGTTTTAGGAAGTAAAACACAGCAGATCACATAATGTAAAGCTTCACAAGGGGAAGCCAGCTTTTATCTGCATATTCTACTCATCTGCATATTTTCCTCAACCTGACATGACCTGTTGATGAGGCTTGATTAATTTGTAATAATTAGGTTATGAAAAAAGCTTGCTTTAATTAAAGTTTGTTAATAGATAAAGTAGTGTTAGTGGAGTATTTCTACACATCAGTGGTAAAGGAGGCTTTGAGACGTAAAACAGAGACAAATGCTTGTTTAGAAGTTTTCTGAGGCATAGTTCAGTACACAGTGATTCTTTTGAGAAACATTGAAAGCAAGAAATGTGACCATATTTCTACAGCCTTCTCACTTCTATACATCTTTGGAAAGCAAACGTATAACATTTTTGTGTGTATCTTTTCAAACCATTGTTAAGAAAGCATTATATGGCTGTTTCTGGGCATTCAGCATGCAAGAAAAGACATTAATATGACAAAGACCTCTTCTGTTTTAGACAGATCTGGTGAAGCCACATACTTCAACAAGAAAATAGTGATGAACTTTACCAAGTGAAAGAGAGAAAGGGAACTTATCTTGCAAAGGTTTTCTGACTGATAAAATAAGATTTTATATTTATTTCTGATGTTCTGTTCAGAGTCAGAAACAGGAAAAAGATAACACCCTGGATTCTGACGAGGTTTGACATTTGCAGCCAAATATCACCAGAAATCTGCTTTGATTATTATGGTGCATGCTGCAGTTACCAACTTCTTTTTCCAAAACTTGGATACGATACATTAATGTCAGTCAGAAATTTAGAGACTAGAACTACAAGTAGAGTTTAGATGCAGAACAAGTCTTGTGTCATCTACATAAATATAGGTTTACCTGTGGACTTCTGTTTGAATCACTTAAATCAAACTGTGATGATGCCCAGTAAAATCAAAGTACTCCTGATTATATTCTTTCATAATTTAAATATTTTTAAAAGACGTAAATGCTGGTTGTGGGCCACCTCGCCTCACCTCAGAACTATTTTTGACAAAGATGGGGCCAGATGGATGAATCCATTGCAGCGTATCTTTAAATATCATATTAATAAATCTTTAAATATATCAATTAACATTGTTTTGCTGTACTTTACTGCAAAAAGTAATGATGACACAGATGGACAGCACCAATATTTTTTTTGTAAAGAGACCAGTGAGAATGAGGATAAATGATGTTATATTTTCACGTTATTCCTTCAGTGTCAGGCTAAGAATAGGAATTTTAGCACCAATATTTAGCGTTTTACTCATAACTGAAAACTCAGCCAGATCACATTCATTCACATCACTGACCACATTAAAAGACACATTTGTTCATTACGAGGCTACTGTCTGTATACTGTATGAACCAACATGTATCTGTCTTCTATTAATTAACACAAAAACTTTCTCACGCTTTCTCAGGACATGTTTGTCAAATTAATTGTGTGGTTGTTTCATTGGGCTGCTTTACTGCTCAATATGTTCAACATTTGATTTGATTTTTCTAATGAAATGATTTTGAAGATGTTCCAGCTTGGAAGAAAGAAAATGAACCACACATGACATCATGGGGAGGAAACTAACGGGCAAAGAAAGACACATTTTATACATAAAAAATGTTTACACATTTAAACAATGTTGTTGCCTGCTAGTGTGAAAGTGGATGTGAATGTACTGTCAATCATTTGTTGTTGCTTGTAGAGCTTGTTGGCATCTTCCATCACCATGGCTTTAAGTACCATAACTAAACCTAATTAAAACTAAAAATATCATCAAACATGTAAATATCTTCCTCACAGGTTAAAAAGAAACTTAAAACCTCCTGAAAATCATGCTGACCTGTAGTGTTATAATTTCTCAACTTGCAATAATGATGTAGAAGTGTACTCCAGGGTATGTCAGTACATCATGACATCACTTTTGGGTGTGGTTACAGGTGCAAAGCAAACGAGCACACATCTGTACACATCCCAGGTGAAACAGAGAGGGCTGTAAAACACTGCTTTTCAGCCCTGTGTTAAACTTGCACTTTAAAGTCATTTTGCTAAGAAAACTCTTCAGTACAACTAGAAGCATCATCTCTTACATCCCACACAAGAAAAGCATATCCACTTGTCATCACTTCTATTGCTTGCTTCATTTGTGGTAAATGATAAGCCCCCTCTGCAGCAAAGGCATGAGCACGTCCAGGCTGTACAGCAAGAGTTGCCATGTTCGCTTGCTTTGCATAATGAGCTCGGATCACAATATAGACAGAATGCAGGCATGTATATAAATCATAGATGTAGGTGTAGAGGCATGACGGGATTGTTAATTAGCCACATAACGAATCCAGATATGTTGCACTGCCTGAATCAGGTCTTAAGGTCATGAGGATGAATTACAGAAATTCTGATTTTAAAAATAATAATAAGCAGTATAAATAATGTCATATATATAATAAGACATCCGTCACATGGACAATTTACTGCAAAAAGAATACATTTAAGTTGATACTTTAGGAACATTTTACTATCTAACACCATTAAAAAGTACCTTCTGTGAAAAATAAATTTACCACATTCAGTAATTCTGATTTTTGACAGTTATAAAACAACCTGGATGGATTGTCACCGGTTTGTTTAGCCTTGTTTTGGTTCCGTATATATTTCAAAATATTTTATGCTGCATAATGTTGATTTTAGAGACTTGCTGCATTCACACTTTGTTGTTAATGTGTCCCAATGCTGTAATATATTAGGACCTCTCTGAAGTTGTTTGGATGGTGTCTTGGGTACATTTACTTTTATGGGTTTATGTTCTTTATATACTGTCTATGTTCTAGCCAAACACTCCACTCATTAGGGACACATGATTATGCCAAATGTTAAAGGGATTTATTTATGAGACTGCGTTATGTCCCCTTAGCCTGAAAATGTCTTTTAGTTGTATGTCTCTCTTGCAATTATATATACAATCTTTGTATACATAAATCTGTGACTACTTTTGTTCATCTGAAACTCTCTCCATTTATAGACAATGCTTGTCCAGTTGAACGTCGTACCACGTGATTTTGAAGATCTAATTTCAGTAAAATCACAATGCCAGAGGATAAAAGACCACTGAAATATAAAAGATTGTCCACGTTTGTTTGTAGTTCTGAGTTTTACTTCCTGCCAGTTAACTCATTCATAGGTCTGCTTTAAATCTGGACCATGTCTCTTTATGTCAAAGATATATTTCATGTTTTTCTTCCTGCTGAGTCAGATTTAATTTCACATCCTTTGGGAAACAATGCTTCACCATGAAGAACTTCAAAAGACTACAATATGCAGTTGTAGCATCTATAAAAAGTTTTGATCAGTGGTGATCCACATTTTCTGCATCTTCTGTGGGGAAATGTTTGGCTATAGGAGTAGGCACTGAGATGTTCAGGAACCAATTTCAAATGTTTCTGCATTCATAACGATGTTCAAAAGTAATAAAATATGCCAATCATCTTAATTACTAAGTGACATGCAAACTCTAAGCAAACTGGCTCAAAGAAGGAAGGAGTTGCAGCCACGTTCAGTTGGAAATGGAAAAGACCAAAAATACTTTAGGAAATCAAACCTTCACACTAGATGATATCCTGGAAGCGGAATTATCAATCATTCGCTACAGTCAGCATCAAAGGTTTAGGGAAGAGATTGTTGCACTATCAGCTGGGAAATTTGTGTCTAGAGACAGCAGTATCTACAAATTGGACCCACGCTTGGAGCTCGGACTTGTAAGAGTTGGAGGGCGATTGAGGAGGGCAGCAATGCCCGAAGAAACCAAGCATCCATTCATTTTGTCAAAGGATCAATACAATTCCTCGCTCATACTTAAGTACATTCACCAGCGATTGGGCCACAGTGGAAGGAATCATATACTGTCAGAGCTACGCAAGAAAATTTGGATTACAAATTCCACTTCAGCTGTGAGGAAAGTCATATCGCAGTGCCGCTTCTGTAGGCGCTATCGTGGAAAGGTAGAGGAGCAAAAAATGGCCGACCTGCCAAAGGAAAGAGTTGTTCCTGATCTCCCTCGTTTACCAACGTTGGAGTGGACTACTTTGGGCCAATTGAAGTCAAGAGAGGTTGAATATTCATTGGAGCTCCTCGCGGCTCCTGGCTGCTTGGTCGGGTTTTGGAAACCTTCCCAGACAAGAAGGGTTTAGTGCGTTCAGTGTGTCTCAAGACAAAGACAAGTACTCTAGAAAGACCCATAACTAAACTTTGTCTTTTACAAGAGGCCACAAATTAATAGGTGATATTTGGCTCGCTTATGTGTATATCAGTCGTGCATACGGTGGGTTTTGTGTTCATGAAATTTAAAGGTAATTGTTATGTCTGTTGGACATTAACAATTAGGGGCCGGTGTGTTGGAGCCGCTGCTGTGTGAAATTGTAATACATTGTATGCACTGGTTTCCTGGGTTGCACAGTAGGGGGTGTATGATTGCGGGGAAAGTTATATCTGTGGCACACCGTAGTCACAC
>JAVQJL010055613.1:0-11301 GCA_036024295.1 Nannoperca obscura | reverse complement strand
ATCATATCTAGTAAAGAAGTGCTAACTAAGGGTAAAACTTCTTTAAGCAGCCTAGTTGGGATAGGGTCTAACAGACATGTTGATGGCTTTGATGAAGAAATCACTGAAGTTTGTTGATTAAGGTTGATGGGAGAAAAGCAGTCTAAATGTTTATCAGATTTTACAGTTGTTTCTAATACTCCTGTGTTTAAAGATAAGTCAGTACCAGCTGAGGGCAGGAGGTGCTGAATTTTGTCTCTAATAGTTAGAATTTTCTCATTAAAGAAGCTCATGAAGTCGTTACTACTGAGATCTATAGGAATACATGGCTCAACAGAACTGTGACTGTCAGCCTGGCTACAGTGATGAACAGAAACCTGGAATTGTTCTTATTTTCCTCTATTAATGAATAGTAGGCTGCTCTGGCATTACAGAGGGGCCTTCCTATAGATTTTAAGACTATCTTTCCAGACTAAATGTTATACTTCCAGTTTGGTGGAGTGCCATTTTCTTTCCAGTTTTTGTGATGTTTGTTTTAATTTGCGATCAACATATTCATCATGACACAGCCAGGTTTCAGTAAGGCAGAATAAATCGATGTTATAATCCGATATTAGATCATTTACTAGAACAGCTTTAGATGACAGAGATCTGATGTTTAAGAGTCCACATTTAATTGTGTTGTACTGCTACAGTAGCAGTTTACTTTTGGGTTTTCTTTTATGTGACACTTCTCTTCTGTTTACTTTTGATTTATATAATGTAAGTGGTGGGGGACAAGACACCCTCTTTGTGGAGTTTGAGGTGGGTAACTGCTCTAATGGAAGCGCAGAGAAGTGTGTAGGACTGCAACTCTGCCTCCTGGTCTGGACCATAGACTTTATTAAGTCATGAGTATGAGTTGTCATGGCTTTGGGCCACTAATAAACTACAGATTTCTAGATATGAGAGCGGCCCCATCCCAAGTGGGGTGAATGCCATCTCTCCTAATCAGACCAGGTCTTCTCCAGAAAGTCAGCCAATTATCTAAAAAGCCCACATCATTACCTGGACATCACCTCGACAACCAGCGGTGGAATGATGATATGTCACTATACATGTCATTGTTAGTGATATTAGGTAGGGGCCCAGAGAAAACTACAGAGTTCGACATTGTCTTTGCGTATGTACACACCGACTCAACATACATTTTTGTGACCTCTGACTGGCGTAATCGGGTGTCATTACTGCCGACTTGAATAACAATCATATTTACATTTATCCTTAGCCAGCAGTTTTAAATAGGATTCAACGTCGCCCGCTCTGTCCCCTGGGATGCATTTGACTATGGTCGATGGTGTCGCTAACGTCATGTTTTGCAAAATAGAGCTGCCAATAATCAGTTGGTTTCTCAGCGGGTGTGTCGCTGAATCAAGAGAACCTGTTAGAAACATGAACAGGTCAGTGGTGAACCATGGGCTTTGGCTTAGGGCTATGCTTGTTTCAGATAGTATCTCAGCCTCCCTGACTTCTCAGCTGCTTTGGAGTTGCCGGGAGATGGCTAGCAGAAGCTACCTGTGGTCGACTCTGCCCCCTTTAGTGATAATGTTAGTATGTAACAAATGTAGTTTATTCATAGTGTTGGAGGCAAGGCTCAATGAGTTAGAATCGCAGCACTATGAATAAACTACATTTGTTACACTTACCATTTTCACTAAAGGAGGCAGAGGAATAACTAAACATTTGACACACTTAACAAGAGAGAGTAGGAGAGGGGGAGAGAGAAGCCATCACTGAGCTAAAAGCTAAGCAACAGTAGCAAGCAACTAACTAGCGTGTAAACAACAGTAGGATTAGTGGAATGTCACTAAAAGTAGAGAAGAGTGCTTAACAGAACTAACTACTAGTGTACACTCAAATTTATAGCAGGTAATTAGCCGCTATAGTGAAGAAAATAACAGAATTAATTGGATTTAGCTAGAGCAGCGAAGTTTGCTACCAGTAACACAGATACACCAGTAACCAGAAATGAGACAATCCGTTCACCTCAGCACGTCAGCACGTCCAACAATCGTCCCCTATATGTCACAAATGTGAGCATATGATTTTCTTAATTTGTGATTCATAGCATAGGATGAATCAATGAAGAATTTGAAATAGTGTAACTGCTGTGGGAGAGAAATGGGAGAGAAAATAAATCCACAGGTTTTCTACTTTGTAAAGCGTTTATCCCTGTGACTTCAAATTGTGAACGTGTGACCATTTTCTACAACTACAAATTCCACTGTCACAGGTGCTCAGTTGTTTTGCTCCAATAATACTTTCATACTAACAAAGCAAACAAAAGCGTATTTATCTGAATGCTGGGTGGCTATGTGAAGTTATTACATTTGATCCTGTTGTGTGTGTCTGTCCTCAAACAATTTCATGCAGCAGCAAGTACAAACAAACCTGAAAAGCCATGAAAAGCCACAGCAAAAATGACAAAATATGTCCACATCTGAAAGAAAGACTGACAAAAAGGTTTATCTGAGCTACCCTGAGAAGAATAACATAATGATTAACCAGCAGTTGAACAATTGTACCTGGCCAATGAGTGTGTATATATCTATATAGATATATATACTGTATCTATATAGATATATATAGATATGTGTGTGTATATATATATATATATATATACACACACACACACACCTTTTTTTTACCACTCATGTTACGAGACCTCCGATTGTCATATAGTTATTTGGGTTTGAAGGGTAAATTTGAATACATAGGTGTGATTACTACAGAAACTGTGAAGGAATGTTTGGTCTAAAAGCTTAGCAATGTAATCTGGGGTTTTGCAACTTTAAAGGTGATCATTCTTTTTTAGATAAAATCATTTTTAAATGGATTCTATAACAAACTTTCACTCAATATGCAGGTGAACAGTGCAAATCTAAGTTAAAAAGGAAGAAAGAGTATCTGCTGCATTGTTGCATTGCAAATGTTAGATGGCAACACGAGCTGAGTGTAAATGTCTAGCCCCGTAACTGCACACTTTTTACATTGTTTGTGAGTATTTGTATTTGCGTGCTTTTATGTTTTTCAGAGAGGATTTGTCAGACAAGACTTCACAGATGACACCATCTAGGCTGCAGCGTGTTACATGATTCGTTCTGAGCTTGGATCAAGGTTGCTGTGAGGAAAAGAAGAGGAACAACAGATTGTCTTACTGTGATGAACCCACAGGAAGGGGAAAATGGACAGGAGTCAATGGAATGATGGAGTTAAAGTTTGTCCTCTGTGTATTTACATAATTTGGCTTAGCTTGCAGCAGAAAGGCTGCGATCATAAGAACTGGTATCCACACACACAGTGGACTACAAGTTCTGTGTGTTCTATTAGGGTTTTGGTATTAAGGTCTGATATGTTTTTTTAAAACGGATTATTTTTGACAGCTGATATATGACGGACGGACGGACAGACAGACAGACAGACAGACAGATTGGCCCAGTGTTGGCAGCTACAGTCACTATAGGAAAACATTGCATTGAAAATAAAAAATTTA
This sequence comes from Nannoperca obscura, assembly GCA_036024295.1. Taxonomy (NCBI): domain Eukaryota; kingdom Metazoa; phylum Chordata; class Actinopteri; order Centrarchiformes; family Percichthyidae; genus Nannoperca; species Nannoperca obscura. The sequence continues at coordinate 7,790 of JAVQJL010055613.1, read as the reverse complement.
CTGTCCCCTGTCCAGACTTCAGAGCCCTGTCGTTATCATTTGCAAACAATCAGATCCCAAGTAAGCAAAAGGACTCCAAACTTTATAAAACGTTTTAACTTTAAAAAAAGTTCCTCTTTTAAATAAAAGCGCAGAGCTTTGCGAGTCATGAATACAGTACTTATCCACTTATCTTTATATGTTAAAGTATATATTAAAGGGTTCCTCCAAAACCCACTTTAATAAAATGCATCTCCTAACACAGAAGAGTAGGATTCTCTGAAGGATTAAGGGATTGGAAGAACATTCAGTGATTATCTATACCAAGAATGAATGATAAAGGACAACCTTTTTGACTAATTATGTCATTGATATCTTTCCAGAATTAGAATACTTATATATATTATATATATATAACAATACTTTGATAGATCTGGGTTCTTTTTATAATATGTAATATGCACTCTATGATTTATCCTCAATTGTAGCTCCTTTGCTTTATTAGGGGTTAAACAGCTGGATAGGTTGAGCCACAATCATCCCCCTCTTCATCTTCTCTTCAATTTCAACACCAGTCATTCTCCTGAAAGTGAACAATACATTTTTCAGAGGTATAGGGGATACTGAGTCTGATTCAATATTAGCCATGTAGACTATGGGTTTTCTTGAAACCTTTCTTTTGCCTTAGGAAGGCTATGAAAGCACTATTACTTCGCCCCTAATGTCAGGATCTGCATGAATGGCCTCTTCAAGTGGCTCTATTGCTAATGCAATGCACTGACTGTGGTAACACATCCTTGAGACGCCGCACTAGTTTTTTGGCCAATATTTTCCAGTTTAGATTTGATAACAAAATTGGTCAGAAAGAAGACCCTCATCTGCTGCTCTACCCTTTTTGTGAATCAAAGGGTAGATCGTGCTAGGGAGTGCCCCCTCTACAAAAGACTGAGCCAGCACAGGAAAAAGTGGCTCTAATTAACAGTCTTTGAATTTATTATAAAACTCTGCTGTCAGGCCATTGGGCCCAGTGGCGTTATTGTTCCAAAGTTCACTTAATGCAGCAACCACTTCTTATTGGCTAATTCCAATTTCTTTAAAAGATAAAGAAAGTTTTACAAAAAAGTTCAGCATGTTTGGACATACTACTGGTCTCTGACTTTTACACACCTTCATAAAATGACTGGAAGGTGGCATTGATATCTTTATTGTGCTGCAATCTATTACTGAGATGGTCCTTTATAGCTGAGATAGCCTGTGATTTAGTTTTTTCACGCACTAGATTTGCAAGGTATCTTCTTGGTTAGGGTTAGGGTTATTCATACATTCTTTGTTTACAGAAGAATATCGACTTGTCAAGTTTTTAGAGCAGCTCAAGTTGCCTCAAGTTTTACTCACAATCAATCTAATGCATTAGCATCATGTTCCTTTTGTAAGTCCAATGACTGATTCTCGAGCTCCAAGCATTTGAGGGTTTTTCTCTGATGTTCTGTGTACAAGGTTTTGTTTTCAGTAATGAAGTATTGGAACTGTTGTCTAAAATGTTTCCTAAATGTGGGATATTTTAATAAATAGTTTTTAAATCTCCAACTAGCTGTTGCTCTGCTGAACATGAGAGCTCCAGGAACACTGGCACATGATCAGAAATCAGAATGCTAATGAGATCATTTTTTCTAGTGCCTTAGGTGTTAAAAAAAACATTAAAATAGTCAATTCTTAATCAGGTCTTGCCTCGTTCTGGATTGGATTGTGATTTGTGTAAGATTTATCAAGACAGTGGAGACAGCAGTTTAGGTCTCCAGCTACTATTATTAACCAATAAAACCAGAAAAAAAGAGAACGTGTTTGTAATGGTGGCAATTGATTTGGTGGAGCATCAATTTTAATAAAAAACATATATTCCCCATATAGGGGGTCTTCGATCATAACATATCTACCCAGTTTGTCTGATTTAACCTCCAACTCAATTCATGAAAGTCATTTATGTATTAAAATGGCCTAACTCTGTTATTTTACCATATTCACACGGTGACCATTTTCCTCTGATTTCAAGCTCAGGGTGGGAAGCTCAAATACTGTAATCAAAACGATAATATCATATTGCTGTGTTCCAGGTTGTAAGTCATATGAACATAGGGATGAGTGACATTTTTTATTTCAAGGTAAACCAACATTTGATAATCCATTAGCTACCGTTAGACAATAGCTAACATTATCATTCAACCGCTTCCAAGCTAATACTGACGTACCGTTTGATAGTGTTCACGTAATATGTTACAAAGTGACATTACATTGCACAGAAATCTGTGTTCCAGTGAGCATAATGTTACATAATGGTAGTGACCTAACCAGAACATTTCTGAGGTCGGGTAATGTAATAGCAAGACAGTTAACATTACATTGCAAGCTTGATTATATCCAGTGTGTTTTACTTTCAGGCTTAACTAAATGTGTCCAAGATGTGCCTTGATATTTCAAAATTACTATATGCCTTTCCTAATGTGTCAGGTTAACACAATAAAACGGTATGTTAATGTTAGCTAGGAAGTGGTTGAATTCTAACGTTACCTGTTAGCTAATGGGTTATCGAATGTTGTTTTACCTAGAAATATGGCCCGATGTCCCTCCCCATTCTCATATTCATTGTCGTCTCAGTTGCTGATCAATCGGGAAGCGATTAACTGATAATGAGTTCAGATTTCCTGTTTATATGGCTTACAACCTGGAACACAGCAATATGACATTATCCTTTTGATTCCATTATGAGCTTCCCACCCTGAGCGTGACATCAGATGAACATGGCCATCGTGTGAATATGGTGAATGGGAGTCATTGTATTAAGTATTGAGTATTGTATTAAAATGGCAAACTACAAAAGGAGGCATGGAGCTATCTGAACACTCTCTCTTTCAAGATAACATAACAAATTTGTAATTTTCCAGGAGCATACATTTGAAAGTTGTTTTGCATTTGATTATCTGTTTTGTATGCTAGCATAAGCATTAAATGAAAAACATGGCATAGCTACATGTCAAACTGCCAGGGACATTTTCCCTTACATAGAAGTTAAACAATTACCATAAAAACACTGTTACACACACCATCATTAGTCAATAATTGTCCTATCTGTTGGGTGCGCTGGTTTGGGTGCTAGGCTTATCTGGCACTGCTACTAACTGCTTATATGAGACCAGTCACAGATAGACAGGCAAAAAATAAGAAATTATTGTTAAAAAAAAAAAAAAAAGAAGGAGCACTACCCTTTTCGTTATTCGTTTTAATATAACAGAATCAAACACCTAATCATGCAATGTAGTAAAATAAAGACTTGGATACTCTTCTGTCAGGTGGAAATATCTCCAGTTACTCAGAGCTACCAGAGCTTCATTATGATCAACAGAAGTCCAGTCAGAGCTCTGAGGAAATGTCAAGTGCAAAACAAACACCACAAAAAATATATTTATGAATACTTATACCTGTAACCTTAATTTTAGAAGTGCACATTATTAACTCTTGAATTGAAAGACACTTTTTTTTTTTTTTACTGTTTTTGTGTAAAGTAATAAAACTAAAAGATATGTTACAGTGTATGTGGTCTGTCTGTCTAAACTATTATCCCAGTTTTACCCTGACTTTGAGTGCCCTGAGATAACTTTGTTATGATATGGCGCTATATAAATAAAATTGAATTGAATTGAATTGAATTGAACTTTGGTGATGATCAGGTCAAAATTTGTATTTTTCCAATATGTTTGTGTTTATCACTAATTAGCAAATCTTAGCACACTAACACACTCAAAGTTGTGCTGTAGCCATTTTCATTGGCTAAACAAGGGGAAGGGAAATATGCCAGAAAAATTAAATAGGAAGCAGTTAGTAGCAAGTTTAGATATCAGCAATTAATCTCTAGTTCATGTGATGTTTTGCATTTGTTTATGTGACATTTAGTTTTTTACTTATTTTACTTATCTGTCTGTACTGTATCTGTCCTGGGAATGGTAATGCCCTTATGCATAGGAATTAATGTGTTTATTTTCTGTTTCTTCACTATGAGTTAACAAATATTTATTGACAGTTAAATAATAAGGATTAGAAATGAGTCTTTGGCGATTAGGGTATAGAAGCCGTATGTAATATAGGATACACCCCTATAGAGTCTAGACACTAGTGGTAGTGGAAGGATGGCTGAAGATCTGGATGTGATGGGGGGTGGACTTCTGATGAGCTCACTGACTCGAGGTAACTGGAGGTGAATTGGGTGGAGGCATGACGCAATGATTCCGCACTGAAATGACAGCTGGCAGCAAGCGAGAGGAGAACACATTTAAAGTTGGACAGTTTCAGTATCCGTTTCAGATCCGGATCCAGATCCCGTTAGGCAAAGAGATGATGCTTAGAATTTCTTAACTGTAAACATTTAACAACTGGCAAAAATACACCATCTGGGCGGCATTCATCCACAGCAGCAACCCCACCTTAATCCCCAGCAGCAGCACCACCTACATCTCAGGTCACCTCAACACAGAGAATCCATGTATTTGAGTGCCCTGAGATAACTTTGTTATGATATGGCGCTATATAAATAAAATTGAATTGAATTGAATTGAATGTATTACCGAGATGTTTATGTATTGCTTGGCTATTCTTTGTTTATGTATTTACTTTTCCTGTTTCATAAAAGTGTTTATGAGCTGCACTTGACTGATTACATTATTATTGGAATTTCTTTTAATTTTGCACAAATGACTCAGTGGTGATTAGATGGATTCAGCTGGCCTGTGAGTAGATGGAGGACAATCAACACCACTTTGTTGGAAAGGTTTGCCTACCATTGATTTGGGGCATGAGTGAGGATGATGCCTTGTTGGCCATTACAATGCATGTTTTTCAACACCATGTTTTCTGAAGGTGAAATGGATGAAGACCACATCCAGGCTCCCTTCCTTTTTACATTTGAGAGACAGGAGTATTTCACAAAGGAAATCTATGACAAAAGAGACCTTTATGTGTCTGCAAATACAAAGTCAGTAGTGGGATAGATATCTGTAAATCAAAACAGCTAAAACGTGATCTAAATCATGCGGTGTTACGGAACAGAGTTAAGAAACACTGCCTTAGGTAACCCAGGTCAAACTTTATTACATTAATTAATCAGATATGATTGAGATTAATTCACAAATAACCAACATCTTAATGCGGTCAAAAAAAAAAGAAGGCAGGGGTGCACACAGTATTCTTTCACATTGCCTAGTATGTTTGTCACAAAAACAATGCTGAAGATGCGTGTTGAACCATGTAAAGTATGATACTATCTAAGGTAATATTAGCTATGCCAGAATCTGAAGTTCAGTAAGTGAATGTGGTGCAAAGTGTATATGGTGCGAATAATGGCTATGTCAGCCATGCTCAACAATGGTGAACAATAATAGCATTATGACAACTGTAAAACAAGAACACCACCACCAGTTATATGTATGACTTATCAGTGAATGGTAAGGTAATGTGAACATTTGACATTTGCAACAATTCCACACTGAAATGACAGCTGACAGCAAGCAAGAGCAGAACAGATGTTAAATTTGACAGCAGCAATGTGATTAACTGATGGGGATTGTGGTGAAATCTGGTTGGATAAGTGAGAGAATAAATGCTCGTAATAAGCTGATTAAAAGATGCAGGATGAAAAAGAGAGAGAAAGAGAGAGGGATGTGAATGAATGAGCTTCTTGATTGAATGCTGAGGTTCATTAAGTCTCCACCAATCACAAAATTGGCCAAAAAACTGTTAGTTTAGCACGTGATCTCAGGCGAGAGCTGTGCTGAAATACCACTAGCACAAAATGTGGAGTCAAGAATAAATTAAAAACATGGATCTCAGGAGATCAGGGGTCACTAGATGCTTACGACTACGTTATCTGTTGTCATGTACAGACCGTTAATATCATGACATAGACTCCCTAGTCAAAGTCAAAGACATGTTACGACTAGCCCTTGTCTTAACATAAATTGAATATAAAATGGGCGCTACAGACACAAGCATATTCCTCAGTCCAGTTGTAGTGAACACGTTTAATAGCTTGCCGCCACTGGTTGCTCTGAAACGGTCGTGAAACGCTCCTTTCCTCTTCACCCTCTACACTGCAGAGTTCACACACAACTCAACCAACTGCCACCTTTAAAAGTTCTCAAACGACTCTCCAGTCGTCTGCCTCATTGCAGATGGAGACGACAGCTAGTACAGAGAAGTGATCCAGGGCTTTGTGGGTTGGTATCAGTGGAACCGCCTCCAGATCAATGCAGGAAAAACCAAAGAGCTGGTGGTGGACTTCTGCAGGTGTAAACACTCTCCACTTGAACCGGTGAACATCCAGGGAATGGGTGAAATCTTACAAGTGCCTGGGTGTTCACATGAACAATAAACTGGACTGGACAGATAACACAAATGCTCTGTACAAAAAAGAAAAGAGTAGACTCTATCTCCTAAGGAGACTCAGGTCCTTTTGATTACAGGGGAGACTGTTCAGGACCTTCTTCGACTCTGTGGTGGATTATGGTGTGGTTTCCTAGGGCAGCAGCTCGACACTGACAGCAAGAGACTGAACAAACTGGTTAGAAAGCCCAGCTCTGTCCTGGGATGCAGTGGATGTGGTGATGGAGAGGAGAATGATGGCTAAGCTAACATCTTTGATGGAGAACATGTCACACCCCATGCGTGACTAACAACACTGGGCAACTCCTTCAGTGACAGGCTGCTTCACCTGCAGTGTGTAAAGGAGAGGTACCGCAGGTCCTTCCTTCCTGCTGCTGTCAGACTTTACAACCAGCACTGCTCCCAGTATATATACACAAACTGATAACTTCACTGTGCAATGAATACCCATAATAATGTAAATTTTGTAGTTTTGTATATGTATTTATTTATTCTCTATTGTTTAAAATCTTGCATGCTATATTTTTTATTCGTTTTATGTATTACTGTTTGCACTGTCACCTTTGCTGCTGTATGCCCTGCATTTTTCCCATTGAGGGAGTAATAAACTTTTTCTTTATCTTATCTTATGATCCTGTCAGATTTTATTAGCATCTTCCACCATTTTTATATTTTATTATGTGATCCATTGATTGAATTGGTATCTGTTTCTTAACAGTATCATTACATTTCATTTATTTTATTCACTGCATTACAATCATAACTTTTGTATACTTCCTGATCATATTTTAACAATAATTTCGTAGATTTTTATATAAGAACTAGAAAAATTGCATTTCCTGCAGAAAATGCGTGTGAATGCTGAAAGCTGAAATGGATTTGCTGAACACTTGTTGAAAAAAGCACAACATTTTGAGTATAAACAGCGGAAAGAAAGTTGAATAGAAGCATAAATGTCCATAAAAAGTAAGTTCGTGTTGAAGATTAAAGATCTTAATAGTGACACACCAGCAGTAGTAGCAGAAGTAAAAGCAGTAGAAGCAGTAAGTATTAGAACTAGTAGTAGCAGTAGCAGTATTAGCAGAAGAAGTAGTAGTATTTGCAGAAGTAGAAGTATTTGCAGAAGTTGTAGAACTTGCAGAAGTTGTAGAATTTGCAGAAGAAGTAGTAGTAGTAGTACTAGTATGAGTAATTGCAGAAGTAGTAGTAGTATTTGCAGGAGTAGAAGTACTTGCAGAAGTTGTAGAATTTTCATAAGAAGTAGAATTTGCAGAAGAAGTAGTAGTAGTACTAGTAGAAGTAGTAGTAGCAGAAGTAAAAGCAGTAGAAGCAGTAAGTATTAGAAGTAGTAGTAGTTGTAGCAGTATTAGTATTAGTAGAAGTAG